>PITA01016568.1:0-46163 GCA_004023965.1 Spilogale gracilis
AAAAATATCCTGAAACCCATAAGCAAGTATCTGTTTACTTTCCATTTTCTCTTGGACCTTTTGCTGAGGTGGTTAAAGAAAATACATACATTCCTTTTCAAGAATATATGCTTGGCCCGCCTTTTCCATAAATACAGAAAGGAATGGGTTTAAGCACTGCCAAATGAAGTTTGTTTTTCATAAGCCTTGTATAGAACCAGAACTGTGTGTTTTATACTCAGGGCTCTGCTCAAAGAAGAAACTGTTCCTTAAAGAATTAGCTTTGGAAGTAGAATGCTAAACATTGTTCTTTGGTGTGGGAATAGCCACCTTCTGTCATTAGCCAGTACACATAGATGTTAGTTCTCATCTACTGCTGATTTATTCATGTGAAGCTGGCTTTCCAGCCAGATAGCATCAATTCCGCTTTATTGAGATTTTTGTTCATCCTCTCTTTACTCTTACTTTGCTTGCAGCTTGCATTTTAAGAAGCAACTGTTTGACATCAAATACTTAGTTCTCTCTCCCATACTCCAGGAAAAGCTGGGGAGAGAGCCATGTTGCTCTGACCCATGCTGTACATCAGTCTAAGGCATCATCAAATCTCTGGAAAAGCAGATTGCAGAGAAAAGTAAATGTGAATATGGGGTATCAAATAGTTTCTACCTAAGGCAGCTCTTCTCCACAGGCTTTTTGATTTTGTAGGGAGCAAATGTTTGGAAGGTCAAATATATACAGGCTCAACTACAATAACAGCTCACCTAAAGCCAGAGGGAAATAATTCTCTAATATAATCTATCATTTTTTTTGTCTGTACTGTAATTTCTTGTCATCACTACAAACAACCAACAGCTGATTTTACTATGGATATGTGCAGTACCTGGTTTAGTGTTGCTGCTGCTATTTAAACCATCACCCAGACACACCAGTTCGTGGTAAAATGGATAACATGATAAAATAGTGTTGCCTCTGCCATCCCCACTCCTGCATCTATGAAATAGGATCCCAAGAGCATTGGTCACATAAAATCAAACGTAAAATCAGACTCCCATCCTATCTAATAAATCTTACCTAGTGCAGATAAATCTGTGGTGCTTTTAACAAGCAGTTGTTACTTATTTCATTGACCATCTTTGTCTGGCCCAGTCTCAGCAAGGAAAAATGATAAAGAGCTTTCAGCACACATACTGTGTGAAGAAGCTCGATGTTTACATTCAACTCATTATCTGGCTACCTTCTGTCATTAGTGGAGTTAAAATATTGTTCAGTATTAAATAAAATATTAAATAAATATCAAATCAAATATTCTCTACTTTCTATTTTGAGAAAAAAGAAATCTGGAAATACAGAAATTCGGATAAGCACTAAATTTCTAGGCCAGCATCAACCAGCATGATAAACAAGGGTACCGAGTATAACTACCATCCTGTTAGTGTTCAAAAATGTTAGGATGTGTATTTCTCCGGTCACTGTATTTAAAAGTGTTGTGGAAAAATTTGAATTGATAGTGATGTCCTATTATGTACATATAAAACGTAATAGTAAATATTGGTGTTAATTGGCAAATCAACACATAAGTATTTTACATTAATTTTAAAAACCATCAAGCCAAAGAGAAAATTCATGCTACTGGCATTGATAACACCCTTGATTCTTGATTTCCAAAGAAGCTACACCATCTTATATCCCTACTAGCAATATATGAAGGTTCTAATTTCTCCATATTTCCACCAACACTTGTTATTGTCTGTCTTTTTGTCTAGAGCCATCCCAATGGTTGCAAAGGGATGTTTC
The DNA here is from genome assembly GCA_004023965.1 of Spilogale gracilis. Lineage (NCBI taxonomy): Eukaryota > Metazoa > Chordata > Mammalia > Carnivora > Mephitidae > Spilogale > Spilogale gracilis. The sequence continues at coordinate 1,774 of PITA01016568.1, forward strand.
ATGTAATTTCAATTTGTAGTTCTCTTATGACTGGTGATATTAAACATCTTTCATTTATAGCTTGTTGGCTCTTTTTGTATCTTTTTTAGAGAAATGTCTATTCAAAGCCTTTGCCATTTTTAGTTGGGTTATTTCTCCTTTATTGTTGAGCTATAAGAGATATTTTATATATTCTGGACACTCATTCACTTGTTTAAAGTGGAAGGGACAGAGATGTAAACCTCTCTTCTCTCAGAAACACGGAAAATAAAAAGCAGAAACATAGCTGAGTGTGAGGAAAAAGTTAAGATTGGCCCACCATGACCTACAGCTAATTTCTTGCCTCTATCAGCCAATCTGAGGCAGAGCAGATAAATTCTACCAGAAGTGGCTCCTAATGACTAGGAAACATGGGAAAGACTAATAGTAGGAGGATGATATAATCTGGTTATCAGGGTACCTGGATATGGGGCTGTGCCTCCTCCTTAACTTGAGTTACACTTCTGCCAACTTGGTGATGGGGTACATTTATATATTATAAACTTCATTTATGATAAAGTTCCAGTGGTGCTATGGTTTCTGTTATAGGTTACCATTGTTTATTTATTTATTTATTTATTTATTTATTTATTTACCATTGTATTTTTTAAAAAATCACTTCCAGGTGTCAAAATGGTGGATTCTTCCCCTATATTTGAGAGTTATAAATTGATAGAATCGAGATACTGGATATTTGAGATCACTTGCCAACATCCTACAAAATCAAAGGAATAAATCTCTGAATACTTAGTAAGTTACCAAAATCACACAGCATGTATCACCAAAAAACCACATTGATTTCTTAGAACTTATACTAAGAATTCTGAGCATCCAAGGACCCATTTTCAGTTGTTTCTAATCACAGTTTTTTCCTATACTCCATGACCATAGCTATCAAAGTTTTCTTGAGTCTTGTTGTTCTCTCTTTAGGGAGAAATTATATATGTCGATACTCTTGAATTAATGTTCCTTCATTATATGTATTATTTTTTTTTAACATTGGCCTTCTGTAGACAGTGCCTTTACTCAAAGGATCAATTTCATGTGGAAATTTTAGCATAAAAGCTGGAAAGGAAGCGTTTGTAGAAAATAGGCTTTGCTTGGTCCCTCACACAGGGAGAACTGCTGCATTGCAGCATGGTTGTCCCCTTGGATTGGTTGTCTGAATGGCTCCTGCCCTAACCAAAAGCACAAAAATTTATAGAATGAAGCAAAAGAGAGTCTCCAGTTGCTCCTCTCCCTCTTCTGGAACATTACTTGCCAACTCTCTTGGCACCTGGCTGACCACCAGCACTCTCTCCTCCTCCCCTCCCTCCCACAGAGGTCTCTCTGATTCTTCTGGTTTTTTCCTACCTCTTGGCAAGCCCAGCTTTGGTTCTGATGTATGTGCCTTTCTCTGGTCATCTCCGTGCCTTGCTTTGACCACTGTGTGTCTAGTCTGTCCATCTAGCCCCAGACCCTTGACCAGCCACTTCCATGGAGAGTCACTCTGCCCAGACCATCTGACTTGTGCACCCTCTGCCTCCAGCCTGACACAGGCTTTCCCCATGCTGGCTTCCTTCCCAGTGAAAGACCCAGTGCTGACAGCTCCTCAAATCATACCTCGTGGGTAACAGCCTGACAGCTGGCACTGATCCCAACAAAAGATTCCTGTCATGTACTTGGCCCATCACCTGTAATGTTAAAATAAGATTATAACATATACATCTGGGTTGTATAAAAATGCAATCACATAACTCTTTTCATTTGAAACATGCCATAAAATGATTTAGCTAAATACAAACACAGAATTTGTTGACATATAGCTACCACCGAAATGAAATATGACAGATATTTAGTTGGACCTGGAAGGCAGAAAGTAAAAAATAATTTACAAATTTCATCTGAAAAACAGGGAAGGAATGAATTAGTTAGTAGAAGATTATTACCCAATTTGGAGCTTGCCAGAGACTGGTCAATTATTGTCTTCTGAGTAGAGCCAAAGGGTTCAATTATACTGCCATCTTACCTCCATAGGTCTTCTATTTACTTATATGAAAACAATGTCATCAGTTTACCATTGGTATATTATTTAATTTGCATGTTATGATGGCTTTTAGGTAATGATCAATTATTAAGTATTCTAAAATAATATGTACAAAAGGTTATTATTGTGAGTGATAGCCCTCAAAAATTAACCCAGTGTTTTTAGAGAAATTCTTTAATTAACATATATATCTGAGGAGATTGGTATAAAAAGTACATAAATATTAGATTTGAAAGTTAACTTCATTTAGGATTTGTTCATATCTTATTATTTTCTTCAGGGATTAAATCATATTTATCAGTAGGATACTAAACCCTATCAGTAGGAAACTAAACTATGTTCCTTCCTGTCCTGCTCTTTTTTAATCTTCCCAACCATGTTAAGGGATTTAGATGATCTGTATTCAGAGCTTCATCCTCACATAACTACCACAAGGCCCAGTGTGGGCTGCATGAGGCCCTTCCTCTTGCTGATTCAAGTTCAAGATACTGGTGCTATAGCATAGACCACCAGCTGTTTAGCTGGCCCTAAGCTCCAGCTTTATTCAGCTGCTCAACTGGGGAAATTCACAGAGTCAGGGAGATTCCCAGTTTGACCACATAGACAAAGCACTTTTATGTGTGCAGAAAGAGGAGTGGATAATGGTTACACAGATAATGGCATGTGACCATGTCAAGTCCAAAGCACCTCTAAGAAGAACTTATTCTCATAATATGTTAAAACCAAGGTCATGGAACAGCAGGTGCTAGAACAGGATTTGCTGTGTGAACTGCACTGTGAGATGTGATTTCATATCAGTGTCTTTTCCACCATGAACTATTTCTTTGATTTAATAGCAGGGATGATTAGAACTGGGTTAGGAGGGCTTTGTGCATATTGAAGCTGAGACTGAGGGCCGAAACTTAAGTCTGACAGCTCATGAACACCTTCCCTCCAAGCTGAAAATATCCTATCAAGGTTTTTAAGTCTCTTACAGGATACATGGGACTCCTTCCTCCCTGCTCCTATAAGTAGTCAATCATGCCTGCCATGGTGAGATTGCCACATCAGTGCCTGGCTGGCTGAGGACAAATGATGACAAGCATTTTGACTTTAAGCTAGGAGAATCAAAGATGCACAGCAAGAATTCAGGAAACAGATAATAAAAATAATCAAGAGAAACAGGAAATAGAATGTGCATGGCAGAAATGTATAAAGTAGTCTCCGGTTAAGCCCTTTTATAGCAAGTGCTAAAGTAAGAATTACAACCAAAGGACTAGAGCCTGGCTGAAGAGGCCTTTTTGAGATAAAGCTATAATGTGTGTAGACTGCCTGCATGGTATTGTGCAATTCACTGGTATGGGGGCCCAAAGAGCTGGGGTCTGTTCCTGGATCACAAATAGGCAAAGAGGTAGGCAAAGAGGGGGAAGCAGGATCCCTGCTGAGCAGAGAGCCTGATGTGGGACTCAATCCCAGGACCCTGAGATCATGACCTGAGCCGAAGGCAGAGGCTTAACCCTCTGAGCCACTCAGGTACCCAAAAAGCAAAAGAATTTTAAAAAGAATTGTAAGGTACATCCCAATTTCAGAAACATTAACATAGAGTAAGAGTGGGTAGGAGTCCATCAAGAAACTGAGAATGCTTGTGCCCATGTAGAGTAGAAAAAAAACAGGAGACAAGGAGCTAGGGATCTCTCTGTTTTGAACCTCTTAGGCAACCCACTCGACTCCCCTAGGCTTCCAGGTTCTCGTGTATATATAGGACAAGGGTGTAGGATTAGATGAGCGCTAAGGCCCTGTCAGGGATAAATTTAATTGGGATCTGCATTTATTGATGTTTATCTGGCTCAGTTCTCGAGAAGAGTTTCTTGGATAAAACTGCTACCTGCTGTTTGTGTCTTTGTGAGGAGATAATTTAATTTTCCTCCTGTATCAAGTTTCTCAGTTGGGGTTTCAACATTTGGAAATCAAAGGAAGATAGACCAGATAACAGCAGCATCCTCCATCCCCTTCATTTTACCCCAGCCTTGGCAGTGCTCCAGGGTGCCAGAGTCACATGGAAGGGCTGACAGGTGGAATGGGCAGAGGCAGCTATACCGGCAGAGGCGAGCACAGGCTGTGTGGTTTTGGCCTCTGCTTCTCCATCCCAGTAGGAACAACCCACTGGTGGACCCATGATGACATTTGTCTACAGATGATACTCACTGTCATTTCTTGCAGAAGAAGAAAAGTATGGGGTGGAGGGTGTAGTCAAGAAGGAATAAACAAGCTGGTTTTGACTATTTATTTCCTGGAATGAGAAGTAAGATTTACTGGAGAGAGGTCAAAGATGGAGATGAAGTAGGTAAATATGCATATGCCTTCTCATACCCCCATCATGGGGATTTTGAAGATATGAATCTGGCCTAGAATTTCTTATTTCAGGGGAAGAGTCAGTTTGGTGCCAGACTTCTATGGGGAGTAAGGTATGTTCCAAATTCCTTCTATTTCAAGTAATTATTATTTATGCAGAAGAAGTAGATACTTGGTTTCTTGTCCTTATCATTGTTGTGATTCAGTGATGCTAGTAAATATGCAAACCCTTGATCTGCACCATTTGCCATGGCTGACTTCCAGCTACCCTGACATGAGGGTACTGACCTTGAAGTTGAGAAGACAGTCAGAACAAGCCAGCCCCAGCACACCATCACTTATTGATAGTTCTTTTGCTTTTTGTCAGACTGGAGGAAGTGCTAGATAGCAAGTTTCCTAAAATTATTTAAGCCTGCAGCTGCAAAAAAAAAAAAAAAAGATAAGTTACAGAAATTTTTAGTGTAGAAATCATTACTGTACAGCTCAGTGAATTTTCACAAACTGATAACACCTGTGTAATTAGCAAAAATCAAGAAACAGTATTTTAAGCATCCCCCCAGAAGCCCTCCCCATGCTCCCTTTCCACCAACATCCCCACCATCCCTGCCCAGAGTAACCAATACCTTTGGAACAGCATATTAATTTTGTCTGGTTTTGTGTTTCATGTGAATGTGCTCAGACAACATGCACTATAGCATGGTGTCTTTTGCTCACTCACCTTTATGTTCGTTGGATTCATTCACATTGCTGTATGTAGTCTTGGGTCATTCCTTCTCATTGTTTTATAGTATTTTAAGGGATATTCCACAGTTTATCCATTCTACCATGGGTGGGTATTTGGGCAGTTTCCAGGTTTGGGCTATGACAAGTGGGGCAGCTGAACACACTATAGAACATGTCTTTGTGCACAAATGTAAGTAGTTCTGAGGGTTCCACCTCCAGGAGGCAGATTGGTGGGTCATGGAGTACATGCCACCAAACAGTGTTACCCAATGGTGGTGTCATAATACATCCCCCTGACAGTACTCCTCATTGTCACCAGCATTTACTATGAATTGCTTTCATGTTAGCTGTCCTGGTGGGTATATGGCAGTGCCATGGTGTTGTGGTAACCAGTAGTAGCAAGTATGTTTCCATATATTTTCTGGTCCTTTGAATATCCTCTTTCATGTGGAAGCTAAGTAATTTGCCCACTTTTTCATTGAGTTGTCTGACTTTTTCTTACTTACTTGTGTTATAGATCTCTTTTCTCACCCACAAAAAAAAAAAAGCTTAATTCTGAAATAAAATAAGCTGCTTTTCCCTGTGGAAAAGGGTCCCAAGGAAATAGGAAATAGATTTCCCAAGGAAATAGATCCCAAGGGTGCTAATTACAAAAGATTTGCGCCCTCTGTTTTCTCGTGTCATTTTTTCTCAACATAGAGTTTTTCCTGCACTGTACATTACTCTTTATCAAGTTTCTATCAGATTTTATACTTGCTTTGTAGCTTCACTTAGAATATTACAAAGCAGTTTGGGGGAAAAGAGTTTTTTTTTTCTTAAGAACAAACAGTGCAAATGCAAATGCATTTTCAAAAGCAAACAATTCTTTCTTAAATGAAAGTAAGAGCTGTTCAAATAGTCTGTAAGAAAAAAATGAATTGAAGCCTTAATTACCTCCAAAAAGTAATTCTGATTTCATATTAAATATGAATCTTTAAAAGTTTCCAGAGGTAAGGCTTCATTTTCCTCTCTATTATCTCATTCGAAAAACCTTGTTACTTATCTATAAGTCCTTTTTTACAAAACCATGTTCATTAAAAATTGAATTCCTCCTATGTATTGTGTGAGCTGTCTTATTTTTAAATCCTTTTTTAGATATGAGAGTGCAATCTATTCATCCAAAACTGATTCTATGGCAAGAATATAGAAAATGTTAAAGAATAGTTTACTATTTCAGAAATTAAGAACTTTCCTTGGATAACTGAATGTGGGTCAAACGTACCAAATGGTCCTTCACAGAATTCTAATTGCTTTACCTCCTTCATTATTCTTTCTCATATAATAAAATAGAATAAAATATGAAGACTACTATTTCAAGGAGAGTTGAGTCACCCCATGAAGAAGGGAAAAGAAATCTCCTGAGATATTCCAGAAAGAATTGCAGCTATCTTTAGAACCACCTGAAGGCCCAGGCAGATTGCCCCAGAGGCTGGGCCTCACTGGTCCTGGCATGCGTGCCTTTTCACTGCACATAGCATGGGCAGCCCAGAGCAAAGCTGTGATTTCCCTTCTGTGCATTCTGTTTCTCTTGTCCCTATGCTCTCCCTTCGTGGTGCTTCCCAACATTGCTGAGACCAGGATGGGCAAATATAAAGCACCTTGCCACTCCTCTGTTCTGGGCCCATGGCAACCATCATTGTCAATCATGGCACTTTTCCCAATGAGTCCAGGTGTAACCCAAATGAAGCTCAGAATTCTTAACACAGCACACTGAGAGACCAATACCAATCTGTCAGAGTTGGCATTTAAGATGGTATCTACTTGGAGCATCTAGGTGGCTCAGTCAGTTAAGCAACTAATTCTTGGTTTTGGCTCAGGTCATAATCTCATGATTTGAGATTGAGCTCCATGTGGGGCTCTGCACTGAGTATGACGTCTGCTTAAGATTCTCTTCCTCTCCTTCCTCCCCTTTTCCCCTACTTGTATGAGCACACTCTGCCTCTCAAGTAGATACATAAAACCTTCAAAAAATTTTTTAAAAGATGATGTCTACTTGCCATCATTTTCTTAGGCAATATGACCCTTATTCCATCTTCTGCAGCAGCCCCAAGTGTAAATGTGTTACTTTTCCCAAGATTATTTACATTTCCTTATAAGATGGTTCTTAGGTCTAAATCTCTGACTCATCATTTTCTATCCTGGTTCTGGACATCTTCTATCTCAATCAAAAAAAAAATGCCTAGGATTGTGAGTCAAATGTCTACAGGGATCACATAATAAAGGCAAGGTTTTCATATATATTTATTCCAGTACAGTAATAGTGTTCACCTTCAGAACACTGTCCCATTTTTCAAGTGACATGTGACCCTTAGTCTACCTTTAGTTTATCTATTTTTAAGAAATGTGTATAGTTTATTCTCATTATTCAAGGTATTTATGTTGTATAAATTAACCAAGAACACTGAATTAGTGAATATTGAATCATTGCTTCTATGGAAATTTAGGGTTAGGTTCCTGTGAATTCTGGTCACATTTTTGACAAATGATCAATATATAACCTTGTCTTATGTGCTTTTCTATTTATAGATTCCTTGTTTAATACATATTTTTAATTGATTATCATTGAACTCATGGCCAACAGCATTATAACTCATACCTAAATGAAACTCATCCAACACATTCGTTTTCCCCATAAAGCACATCACAGCCTTTTTGCACTTAGGAACATCAGACAGCATTTAAACACTACACTTAGGGGTCATTTTAAATAGCTAGATCACCAACAAAGCATAGAAATGCAAAAGGCATAGCACTAAATATACATGAAAAGGACAGTTATTTATAGTATGGGGACTGACAGAAGAAGGCTGGGCATCTCCCTCAGCTAGTATGTGTGCATTGGATAATGCAAAATTTTTCACTGCTCTGTCCATGTATGACCATGAAAGTATTGTAAGTACTGATTTTCAGGTTACAAATAAATTTTAGGAAGTAGGCAAATTTACCAATGTGGAATCTGTGAATAATAAAGATCAACTGTATCGTTGCACCCTGAGGAAAATAATAGTGTGAACACAAAGACAGGTGGTGTCTGAGTTCGTTTTCAATGAGAAGAGAGAAAATGGGAGTCATGAGGCTGGCAAACCAAGGAAGGCGCAGTCCAGTTAGAGTCAGCTATCACCCAGGAGAACTTTGGAGCCATACTTGGCAGATCTTCCAAGACAAGCCTGCCATCTGGATCATTTTAATGTGAACTCTCCTGGTTTTAAATGTTGATTTCAATTAAAAACAACAATGCCATAGAACAAACTAAACACATCTCCTTACCTTGTCTGACTTCCCTCAGGGCCTCAGGTTTACAATGTGTCCCTGTAATCTAGAGCAGAGTTTCTTCAATCTCAGCACTATTGACATTTTGGACTGGGTAATTCTTTGTTGGGAGGTAGATGTCTTATGCATTGTGAGATGTTGATGGCATCCATGGCCTCCACCATCTAGATGCCAGTAGTAAACCTGCCTCCAAGCTGTGACAACCAAAAATTCCTCCAGATATTGCCAAGTGGACCCATGGGAGCCCAAATCACCCACAATTAAAACCACTGGTTTAGAGTGAGGCAGATGGACCTTATAAAGGCACTTCTGACTCAACCTTTCTTTGTTCTTAAGACTGCCACTTTCCTGATTATCTAGGCCTAAATCCTCCAAATACTTGGATATTTCCCTTTCTCATATGGATTCCATTTCTAAATTTATCAGTTCTTACATTCAACTCTCCGTTTATTATTAAAATCCTTACCTCAGTCCCCTACATTCTCCCATCTAGACTACTGAAATAGTCTCCTAATGGGGCACCACGCACTAGTTCACACTTTCTATATTCCATCAGACCATCATTCCGAATTAATCTTCCAAGACACTGGGTTGTTTTTTTTTTTTTAATTTGTCATGTTGTTAACTTCACACCATTCCAGACCTCACTTGAAAATGTTAAACAGTGCTTCTTTTAAAACAGAAATCATTGCTAAGCACCCAATAACTCCTATAAGAGCTTATCAGAAGGGGCATGGAAACATGGCAATAGAATAAAATTCCTAGAATGCCAGGAACCCTGGCCTATGCCTTGGCTCCATCACAGGTTAGCTTCTTCTATTTCTACCTTTTCTAATTCTACCCAACTTTCCCATCCTTCCTATTCCTCTCAACTCACAATTCACCCATGGTGGTAGAACAGTGACATGCTAAGTGCTTGGGTTTCAAGATATGCAAAGTTAGGTTAAAGTTCTCAAGAAGTTCCTTAACTTTTCTGATCTTCATTTTTGTCATCTGTAAAATGGGGATTAAACATTAATACATACAAGATTGTTATGAGACTTAACTAATATTTTCCATATAAAATACTAGGCTCATTATAGGTACACAGGAAGCTCTTAATAAATGTCATATGGAATTTATTGTACCTTCCTCTTGTGAGGTCCTATTGATCTTACCACTTATGCTGCCTATTTGACATCTCACATATATTGACTTTGTTTTATGTACCTGTGTGCATGCATGCATGTACACACACACACATATACACATAAAGTCTATTTATTTTTTAAGTAGGCTCCACATCCTGTGTGAAGCCCAATGCAGGGCTTGACCTCATGACCTGAGATCAAGACCTGAGCTGAGATAAAATTGGATGCTTAACTGACTGATCCACCCAGGTACCCTTAAACTCTTTATTATTATTTTTTAAACTAGAGTTGTGCTTACTGGGGGCCAGAATCTTGTGTTTACTTCTTAATCCTCATGGTCATAGTATAGTGCTAAAAAGGCAGCTGACAGGAGCACCTGAGTGGCTCTGTTGGTTAAGCGACTGCCTTTGGCTCAGGTCACGATCCCGGAGTCGCGGGATCAAGCCCCGCATCAGGCTCCCTGCTCAGCAGGAAGCCTGCTTCTCCCTCTCTCACCCCTCCTGCTTGTGTTCCCTCTCTAGCTGTGTTTTTCTCTGTCAAATAAATGAATAAAATATTTTAAAAAATAAAATAAAAATAAAAAGACAGCTGATAGTCAGTAAATACTAGTCCAGCTCTTAAGGTGTGATCTTTAGACCATCTGCTGGGAACTTGTTAAAAATGCAAATTTTGGGGTGTTACTCCAGACTTATGGTTTAAAAATTTGGGGAGTGGGACCCAACAAACTGTTTTAATAAGCCCTCTAGGTGACTTTGATGTACAGTAAATTTTGATTACCATTTAAACCTTAATTCATTTATTCAGCAAGTATTGAACACCTATCATTGTTGGAAACTTTTAGGAACTGGAGACACAGCAATAAATAAGAGTATCTCTGCAGTCATGAGACTTACATTCTGTTGGAAGAAAGAGACATAACACAAACTCAAATAAATAATGTATTTTTAGATAAGGGCAGGTGCTAAAACAGTAAAATGAGATGGAGAACAATTGGAAGGAGTAGTGAATAAGGAATGGTTTATGCCTGGTTTTGGTTCCTCTCTGATGCCCTCAAATAATTTTTTCTTTTTCTTTTAAAGATTTTATTTATTTATTTATTTATTTATTTATTTATTTATTTATTTATTTATAGAAAGAGTGTGTGTGTGTGTATGAATGAGTGGGAGGGGCAGAGGGAGAAGGAGAATCTCAAGTGTGAGAATCTCAGTCTCTGTGCTGAGCATTGAGTCTGATGCAGGGCTCAATCTCAGGACCTTGAGATCATGATCTGAGCCAAAATCCCAAGTTGGGCGCTCAACTGACTGAGCTACCCAGGTGTCCCTCAAATAATTTTTAAATATGTATTTTTCCTATGGTTTATAACGGATACTTATACAAGGCTTATTTTATAAAAGCTACTCTACCATTAGCAAAGCTGACACTTTTAGTGTGTGTGTGTGTGTGTGTGTGTGTGTGTGTTTTAATGCAACTGGCATACAAACAAAAATTGTGAGACATAGGAGGAATCAAGAAATTATGACCATGGTCACAACAAGAAGCAATTAACATGGCAGACACAAAGATGGCACAAATACTAACATCATCAGGGATTTCAAAATAAGTATGGGGGCACCTTGGTGGCTCAGTTGGTTAAACAGCTGCCTTCAGCTCAGGTCATGGTCCCAGGGTCCTGGGATTGAGCCCCGCATTAGGATCCCAGCTTGATGGAGAGCCTGCTTCTCCCTCTCCCTCTGCTTGCTGCTCTGACTACTCATGCTCTCTCTGTATCTCTCTGTCAAATAAATAAATAAAATCTTAAAAAAAAAATATGATAAGCATATTATGAGACTTAGTAGAAAAGTTGGATAACATACACAAACAGATGAGTAATTTCAGCAGAGAGGGAAACCATAAAAAAATAAATATTAGAAATGGAAAGTACTATTATCTTAAGGGAAGGATTTATTAATTGGGCTTAATAATGGACCAAATATAGTAGAAGAAAGAATCAGTCAACCTGAAGAAGTAGTAATCTGAACTATAACAGTAAGAGGAAAAATAGGGGAAAGTGAACAAACAAACAAAAATCCGAAACAGAGGGTCCGAAATTTGTGAGATAATAGTATATGGCCTAACATACATATTACTGAGCCCCAGAACAGTAGAGAAGGGGAATGGGACAGAAGAAATCTTTGGAGAGATGATGCCTGTGAATCTCCTAAATTTGAAGAGTTGTTTCAACCCATGGATTCAAAATGGCTAACAGAAACCTAAGTAAGCGGTGCCTGGGTGGCTCAGTCATTAAGCATCTGCCTTCAGCTCAGGTCATGATTTCGGAGTCCCAGGATTGAGCCCCACATAGGGCTCCCTGCTCAGTGGGAAGCTTGCTTCTCTCTCTCTTACTCCCTCTGCTTATGTTTCCTCTCTAACTGTGTTTCTTTCTGTCAAATAAATAAATAAAAAGATAGATGATTGATAGATAGATAGATAGATAGATAGATAAAAACAACCCAAACCTCAAGCCTTATATCAATCTATATATAAACAATAGTTTGAATTGAATTATAGGCCTACCAGTATACATTAGAATCATAAAGCTGCTAGATAAGAGAATGTATATTCAGTTTGGGAAGAACAAAAATTTCTTAGTACATAACAAGTATTAACCATAAATGAAAAAATATATAAATTAACTTCATCAAAATTTTGAAATTCTTATAAATCAAAAAGCACCAAGACACAGAGTAAGAAAAAATAAAACGTATCAAAGAACTTGAATCTGGCATATATATTACTATAATACAAACCAAACAATCCAATTTAAAAATGACAAGACTTGAAGGATATATGTATTTCCAGTTACAGAAGGAATAAGTCACAATAATAAAAAGCATGGCATAACAAATACAGCCAATGACATTGTAATAACATTGTAATGGGACAGATGTTAGGTATACTTATAGTGAACACAGAATAATGTACAAACTTGTTAAATCACTACGTTGTATACCTGAAACTAATGTAACATTGTGTGTCAACTATACTCAAATAAAAATGACAATACTTGAGCAGACACTTTACAAAAGAAATAGGAATAGCAATTAGGCACATGAAAAAGTGTTCAACATCATTAATCATCAAGTAAGTGTGAGTTAAAACCACAATAAGATACTATTTTATATTATACATTAAATTTTATATCATATTTATATAATTTTTTATTAAAAGACTGACAATAGCAAATATTAGCAACAATATGAAGCAACTAGAACTTTCATCCACTACTGTGGAGAAATAAAATGGCTTTTGGACAACTGGCAATTTCTTGTAAAGATAAACATTTATCTATGCTATGAATCAACAGTACTACTCTTGAGTAATTACCCAAGAGAAACATATGTCCACAAAAGGCTTGTATAAGAATTTTCATGGTAGTCGTACTTATAATAGCTTAAAACTGTAAACAACCTAAATGTCCATAAATAAGACCATGGATAGACAAATTGTGGAAAATCTGCATAATGGAATGCTACTCAACAATACAAACAACAATGAACTCGTGATACATTTTGAATGAATCTCAAAAACTTTATGTTGAGTAAAAACAGTTGACACAAAAGAACACATACTGTATGGTTCCATAAAAATAGGAAAATTATGATATAGGCAGAGAATGCTATAATGTTGACCTCAGAATATTGAAGGGGTAAAGTGGTGAATGAGATAGTAGTAGGAAGATGGGCCGATGAAGGACTTCAAAGGGTAGGAAGTGAGAATTGACTGAACGAAATAATAATATTTGGATTCTTGATAGATAAATATGATGAAAATATTTCTGAAATATCTTCACATCCAAGTGCAGTTTGACTTATAGAAGGAAGAAACAGAAAAGTAGAAAACCCATCCCAAATTCTGATGTATTCTAAGCAAGAGAAAGTTATTCTTTTGTGTATTTTGCTTTGATGGAATTCTTTTTGAATGAAAGACCTATAAAAATTTTGAAGTTATGATAAAACATTTCTTTTACAAAATTTACTTCATATTTTCCATTTAATGTGCTTTTTGGAACCAGTTTAATGGCCTTGCTGGTAACTTATATTTTACAGAAGCTACACTGAAGGTTCAGATGTTCAAAGCCATGGTAAAAGAATAGGGCTGTATTATTTTTCCCATTCTGTTCATTGTGCCCCAGTTCTATGCCTTCCATTTGAATACTGGTGAACAAAATTAAAAGAAATGTTGAAAAATACATCATGGAGGGTGCCTGGGTGGCTCAGTCAGTTAAGTATCAGACTCTTGGTTTTGGCACAGGTCATAATCTCTTGGGTTAGGATCTTAGCCCACTTGCAGGCTCCATGCTCAGCAGAGAGTCTGCTTGAAGATTATTTCCCTCTTCTCCTTCTTCCACTTATGCTCTCTCTCTCTCTCTCTGCCTCTCTCCCTCTAGGATAAATACATAAACAAAAAAATGCATCATATGTATTTTTAACAGATAGTCTGTATTTTCTGTGTTTATGAGGGCACCTGGGTAACTGCTATGCTTACTATGCCACAACTGCTATTTCTGTAGAGATTAATTCAAAAGTCCTGAGGTAACCATGGTAACATGAGGCAAAGTGGTAGAAGTGGTATTTAGGGAAAATGAAAAATCTCTGCCCTTCCTCTGCTCTCTGATCCACTGTTTTTCTCCTTGGAGAAAGAGCTGATTTTCCAAGAACCACCATGGGGGGAAGGCAGGGAATTGTGCTGGTATCAGGCTGGTCCTAGGACTGGCAGACCCAGTTAATCAGTTCTTCCCTTTGTGGACATATTCTGACCTACCTTAGAGAATGCAGAGAACTGTGTAGTCAGCCCAAGGGTTCCTGAATCCTTATTTAAATTTCTACAGTCTCTGAAGAAAAATACAAATAATCACATGAGAATTCTTCCTTATATGTGGAGCGCTAAGAATATAACCTACTTTAGCTTCTGAATCAGCAATATTTTTCTTATTCTTCAAACATCTTATAACAAATCCCATCCAGAATCCTCAGGTCATTTGTCATTCTGACTTGATGTTATAGAGACACATCACATGCAGCTGAATTGAAGGGGCTTCCACAAGATAGAAATTTCTTTCTTTCAGGTAAAGAGTCTGGGATGAGTGTACCTATTCCACGAAGCAGTCATTGGGAATGCAGGTGACTTTGGTCTTATTGCCCTCCTCCTTGTGGCTCAGGTTGACTCACTACCTACCTGCATTCTTAGCACTGCAGTGGGAAAAGGCAAAGGGAGGGCATGTTCTAGATGATGCCTTCCCCTCACATCCAGTGGCCAGAGTTTTTCTAGAACCACACTCAGCAGCAAGAGAGGCTAAGAAATGCCATCTTTATTCTGGTACAGAGGATTTACACACAGCTGAATCAATAACCTAACTAATACATATATGATCTCAGTTGGTCTTCCCAACCAACAGTGTTGAAGGAGTAAGCAAAGCAGAAATAACTTTCCTTTCTGTGGATGCCTGGCACCTAGCACCTGCATATTCACTCAGGGGCACTCAGGTATTAAGTAGCTATGTCTAGTTTGAGTTCCAAGTTCTGGGGCATGGTTGTGTTGTGCTGTAATGCTGGGACATCCTCAGGGCACTGTGCTAGTCAAGGCCCCTGGATTACCAGGAGACTTTTTTTTTTTTTTTTCATTTTCACTTGTTTTTCAGTCTCTTTACTGACAGACTCTCAGCTGTTGCCTCTTCTGTAATCTTTTTATAGAAGTGTTACCTTCAATAAGTTATAGACTTAGAAAGTAAATAATCAAGGCTGTTAAAATTTAATTTAAAATCATAGTAAATTGGCTTGGCATCAGAGCCCAAAGTTCTCTCCTTTGAGCAAATATATAATTTGATTGATCTTTAGTGGATAAATTTGGGTATCAACTTGGCTCTACAGGCATCATTTCCACTCACCTCTTCTTCCTTACCTGAATTCCAGAGAGAACATTTAGTGTTACACAAATGTTTTAGTATCAAAAGAATTTTTTAACTTACAGATTTTATAAGCTTGGCCTATTTTTTTAAATCAATAGAGTACATTACTAGAAGAAAGATGACTAAATCAAATTAAAAGATCATGATTTTGATTTTATAATAAAAATTAAACATGATTTTTATACCTTCTGAAAACCGCTGATGTACAATGCTACTCTTCCTGTGGATGTTGTATTTTTAGTGTGTCAAACAGTAAATAAGCAGATTTTAAAGATGAAAAAAACTAAGAAAAAATTTCAAAAATAACAAAGCAGTCTTTTTAATTGAGTGTTTTATTTTAGCAGATACAGTATTAATGCTATGGAGCTCTTTTTAATAATATTAATTGTGATGACTTCCAGAAAACAAATCCTTTCATCCATAAGAGGAAATAATATGACTTTCATTAAAATCATCATCATTGAAGATAACTAAAGGAATATTTAATTTGTAAACATCTATAAATTTCTTTGGGCTATTTTAGAAGACAGAAATATTTTAATTCTGTAAAAAAGAGCAGCACTTTTGATAATTAGGCAGTATTAGAACAATTCATTAGCTAAGTAATTGCTGTGATGGCCACGCAAGTAATTTGCTTCCCATTGAAAATGTAAGCCGCAATTTCTACCAAAGGGTGGTGGGGTTTTAGAATATGGCATCAGTGGTGATACAGATAGAATATGTCTGAGACATTATGCTGGCTACTCAAATGCTCCAGAAAGTAAAAGGCTCCAGAATGGTTGTATTAATGAACAGGAGATGGGTTCATAATTTATTCTCCTATGTGATAGGCAGAAGCTAAACCATGCCATGCAAAATGGATATTAACAGGTACAAAATATTGCCTTGAATCTGTTTCACTCAATAAATGTTTGCTTCTTGGTCCCAAAAGCTGGACACACTGACCTTTGATTTGAAGGAGATAAGGGAAAATCTTGGGCAAATTGGATTCCATCTGACAAGACAACAATGATAGAGGAAATAAATAAATGAAAAGAAAATTACTGGTTTCCAGAAAAATCAAGATCTTGGACCAGTTGCTGTTAAGATCCTGAAATTGTGGGGCACCTGGGTGGCTCAGTTGGTTAAGCGACTGCCTTCAGCTTAGGTCATGATCCTGCAGTCCAGGGATCGAGCCCCACATCGGGCTCCCTGCTCAGCGGGAAGCCTGCTTCTCCGTCTTTCACTCCCTCTGCTTATGTTCCCTCTCTAGCTGTTTCTCTCTGTCAAATAAATAAACAAAATATTTTTAAAAAATCCTGAAATTGTAAAACTGGAAAGGAGGATTTAATGGCATAAAAAAGCAAAATACTGCAATAGCCTTTTTTGATGGTTTGCAGAGCTGTTGATCCAAACAAACTGCCCGGATCCTCTGTTTTGTATTCAGAGTGCTTGCTCTCTGATGGATAGCTTGCTGTGCACATGTGAGGTGACATTTCCAAACTGCCTGAAAAATGTTGGACTCATTTGTTTAATGTCCAAGTTTTATATGTGAGATTATGAGATCTGGGATCTATAGTGTGGCATGTCTAGTATTGGGAATTATTTCATGATAAGTTTGTTTATTGTTTTGCTGTTAGACATTCAGCCTTGGATTTGGATAATATGGTTGAAAACTATACATTTGTATAGAATTAATGTATTATGTGGTGGACTGACGGCTAACAAAGAATTTGATGTTTTTAAAATAGTTAAAACTTAAAAAGTGACAATTAATGTTTTTCTGTCCATTGCATGATAAAAATTCACTATGAAACTAATTTCTTTTTTTTAAATTCCACATGCTTATTTTTTTTTAAGATTTTATTTATTTATTTGACAGAGAGAGAGATCACAAGTGAGCAGAGAGGCAGGCAGAGAGAGAGGGGGAAGCAGGCTCCCTGCTGAGCAGAGAGCCCCATGTGGGCCTCAATCCCAGGACTCTGAGATCATGACCTGAGCCGAAGGCAGAGGCTTTAACCCACTGAGCCACCCAGGTGCCCGAAACTAATTTCTGATGAGAGATTTTTTAATATTTCTAGAATCTTCTAACTTCTTAGCTGGATCAAGGACTATGAATGCATAAGCATAATTTTCCACCCCATTGTAAAGATTTGCTTTTCCATGTCTGCAATAAATAGAAGTGAACAAAACACGAGAAACATGAAAAGAGTATGAGTAGTGAAGCTGGGTTTTGAACATACAATATAATTTATACATCCTAATGTACAATTTGTGCATACTAATGAAAGTTATCCCTTGAGGCAGAGGAGTACCATAATTAAGCTTTTCAAGACTGTCTAAAACTATTTGTGAATAATTGTTGAATTCTCATGAATTTATGTATTTAGTAAAAGTTAAATATTACAATTTCAAATTTGTACAAGTTATATTATATTCATTGATTCTAAGATGTACATTGTATTAGCTTCCTCTCCCTGCTGTAACAAATGATACAAATTTAGTAGCTTGAACCAACACAAATGTATTATCTTTTGTAGTTCTCTAGGTTAGAAGTCTGATACAGGTCTTTCTGGACAGAAATCAAGGTGGCAGCAGGGTGCATTCCTTTCTAAAGCTATAGGGGAAAATCCATTTCCTTGCCCTTTCTAGCTTCTAAAGGCTACTCATATTTCTTGATTCATAGCCCCTTCTTCCACCTTCAAAGCTAACAGCACTGCTTCTTTCTAGCCATTCTTCTCTAATCACTGCTCTCTCTGACATTTCTGCCCATCTTTCCATTTTAAGGATTAAATTTGTGATTACATGGTAATTATGATCCAGGATAATCTCTCATCTGCTGATTAGCAAACTTAATTCCATCTGCAACTTTAATTTCCTTTTGTCATATAACCTGACATATTCATGTATTCTAGGGATCCAGATGTGGACATGTTTGAGGGCCATTATTCTGCTTACCACATCTTATTTTTCACTTTTTATCACATCTACAAACAGAATATATCTTACAATCAATATAAGAAAATATTGTTTCTTAGTGTAATTGGCAATTTTTTTCTTTCGTATCAGAATATAAAATAATGGTGCTTCTTACAATTGATGGCTTTTAGGCTTAATGAAATAATTTATGGTAGCTTCACAGTAATAAATCAAATGAGTATGAGTAAGATTCAATTCTTTCTCTTCTGTGTGAGTCATAAATCATACTCTCAGAATGATGTCAAAATGATTTCTAGAGAAAGATTAATAAATTCTGTGATAATCTTTGGATTTCAAGTGCCACATTTTAAAATAATGGATTTTTAAAATTCAGGTTGTCCATTCATCTATCTTTAGAGATAGTAGCTGAGTAAATTGACAGTTTCCTTTGTTAAAGATGGTAAGATAGCCAAACCTTATAGGTTCATTCTTGCCTGTAATTTCCTTTACATTTTATAGTCTTTATCCTTGAATAATAATGTACCCCCTTCCACCCATAAGAATACCTGTTCCAATCAATTCTACAGTTGAACTTGTGTCTGAAGTACTCCCAAAGAGCATGAAGTGTACACTACAAACTGAGTGTTGAATGAACTTTTCCACATTTGAATTGAAGCATCCCCTGTTGTCAATGTGTTCTGTGTATCACTTCCCATTACACACACACACACACACACACACACACACACACCCCACTCCACAAAGACTCAACTCTTTAAAAGAAAGTATAAGAGGAGCAGAGGATTACCCTCAGGACCTTGGGAGCAGATGAGTATTAACTTGACTCATCCTGAGATTCTTAAGAGTCTGATAAATACTGAGAGTATCTAAATAAGCTTATCTTATCATTAATAAAACATTTCATAAATATGAAGTAACGCTGCTTTGTGCATGGCATTTTTCAAGATTCTTTTTTGATTCTGAGTTTTGTTTTCTTTTTTCACTCTAAAAATATTAAAATGACATGTTCCCTCAGTCAGTGTCAGGAATGAGGTATGGGGCTTGAGGATGTACCAGTAAAGTGGTGTGACCTACCCAACCCTAACCTTCCACACATAGAGTTTATAAGCAATAATGTCTGTATATGGAGTCTAAAATGAGGGCTGAAGAAATTTGCTTATGTAATAGAGTCTGAGTGCATAACAGCAGCAGTTAAATGGGGTGTCATGATCTTGGCAACCTTTCTGCCTACATCAGAACTCCTACTTTGAAATCAAGGACTCATATCATTAAAGAGTGATGATATATCAGTTCAATGGTGTGCTTCAGTCAATCCGAATCATTGTCTCCTTACCATTCAGAATCAAATTTAAAGGGATTAAATATAAATTAAATGTTGCTGAGAGCAACAGTAGCCAAAATACTAAGGGATGAGGCTGTTGATGATCACATTTAATTCCCAGGAGAAAAGGAATTCCAGCAGAAACACAATAGGGGGTAAAAAGGTTTTGAGGAGTCATTATTAACTAAAAAGTAATTTCTAATCTTGTTTACAGACCTTGGCTCTTCTGTGATTTTTCAAGGATCTCTTCAAGTGTTAGGGAGTTGACAGTTTGCTTTACAGCATTTATGGGGCTTTTTTTTTTCACCATATTAATTATTTGGGGCAAATATATGTTGAAAGAATTAATTTAATGCCAGGATATTAATAGAATTCAGCAGCTAGATCATTGTGATTGTCATATAAAAGACTCAGTATGGGTTGTCTGACTGCTGTCTTTTTCTTCAAGGAGTCCACATTTATACCTCACCAACAATCCCAGTTTAAGGCGATTTAACTATTTGCATTATACTTCTCTGCCAAGTACACCCATACTAGCAAGTTATGTGAATGCATCTCTTCCTGGGTGCTTTGTGTAAAAATCTCTGATCTCCAATCCCAGTGTGCAACAGACCTGCCAGGTAAGAGTTGCTTGCCTTCACCCCACCCAACCCAAATTCCTCTTTGATCTTTTCTCCATAGTGTTCATTGCTCTAAGAGAATCACCCACTTCTCTGAGTGGCCTTGGACAAGACACTGAGGGATGGGTGGAGATAAGAATAACTGAGAGAAGGGCAGGGAGCCAAGAGGAGTGAAGGAAGAGATAGAGCTAGAGAGAGAGGTCATTAAAGAGAGAGCAAGGTTGGAAGAGATGAAATAAAGATATAGGAGGAAAGAGAAGAAATATGTAAAATTTTTAGGGACAAAGGGTTTCCTTTGTCTATCTGGTTATGATTATTTTTAAACTGGTAAATTAGAACATATCAACATATCTGTACTAAAAATATTCCAATGACTTTCCCTCAAACTTAGAATTAAATCCAAGATTCTTACCATAATCTACAAAGCCTTACATGGTCTATCTCTTAGGCACCACTTAGTAACTAAAAACAATTCATTATCTCTCGTAGTTTCTGTGGATCACAAATCAGGAGTGGCTGGTAATTCTGGCTGAGAGTCTTTCCTGAGATTGCAGTCAGTTGTTACCTGGTGCCGAAGGCATTGTAAAATTTAAGTATGGTTGGAGAATCCATTTCCAAGGATGCTCATGTATATGGCCAGCAAGTTAGTGCTGCCTGTTTGCTGGAAGTTTCTGTTCCTCTCTACATAGGTCTCTCCATGTAGGCCAGTCTCCCTTACAAGCTGGCAGCTGGGTTCCAATGGTGAGCATCCACAGAAAGAAAGATGGAGGGAAAAAATAGGGGGAGATGGGAGAGGAAGAGAGAGAAGAGGAAGGAGGGAGAGAGAGAGATTAAGATTGGAAGTCAGGCAGAAGTTCTATCCTTTTTATGACCTAACCTTGAAAGGTGCATAAGATCACCTCTGTCATACTCCAAGAACCTCTCCAGATGCCATGGATTCTTTCTGTTGGAAGATCATATTCTTAGGAGTACATCTAGGAAGAGTTAAATATATAGATATGGCCAACTTTGGAAAATATAGTCTTCCAAGAGGAGGATTTCATGTGGTTATAACTCTTTTATATAACTTTTTATATCAAATCATATCAATCTGTCCAATGGCTTCTTATAAATTACTTCTAAAATTTCTACATACAAAACCTTATATGACCTAGCCTTTCACTCTGAACCCCTTTTCTATCACACCCCAGCCCCTTCCAACCACTCTCTTCCTCTGCTTGGATTAGTTTTTCTCCCAGATATTCACATGATTTGTTTTCGTGCTTCACTCAGTTCTCTGATTAAAAGGTTTCTTTTGAGAAAAGTTTTCCAAGTGACCCCATACTATCTAGTGTGCTCATGCACACATTCTCTTTCTCTCTCCCTCCCTTTGCCCTTACCTTGCTCTATTTTTCTTCAGAGCACCTATCACTAAAGGAAGGAACTCATTTTGTTCAGTGCATGAAACAGTGTCCACCCCAGAGTAAGTGCTCAGTGTGTGTATATTGAATGAGTGGATGAAAAAAACAAAATAATGGTAACTCTTTTTGAAGGCCATTCCCAGGTGGCTCTGACCAGTGGTGGCAGCACCGCAGTGAATATGTATGGGAGGATTAGGCAGGGCAGGACTCTCAACACATGAACAGATCCTAGATGCCAAGAAGCAATGACATTACTGCAAGTTATAGTGAGACCTGGAGTCATCTTTTCAATCCTGATGAATGAATAAGAAAGGCCCATAATGGCACTCACATAAACTATGTTAATATAAATGATAACACTGAGTTAGGATGTCTTTTAATCTGTGGATTCAGAATCTAACCCAACAATTTGTTTTTGAATTTGTTCATCATTCATGCCAAAATCAACAGTCTTCGAAGCTTTTTGAAATAGTGGAGTGCTATCTTAATGACGCTGTATCAAAGGATTAAAAGTTCAGGATAAATCAGATTCTATAATAGATTTTAAAGGCAGGCTTGGCTTGCCTATCACAGGGTACAAGGTAAATTGTACTGCTAATGAGAAGCTAGGTCAGACCTTTTCTGAAAGCCAGCAGCATAAAATCAAGATTAATGTCTGTGCTTTAAGAAATTTAGCAACAACTTGATCAGCAATGGCTGTAGTTGCTATGGAAAGCAGAGAAAGCATCAAGGCATCTCTGTTCTGTGTCTCCTCACTGCCCTGCTGCAGCCATGCTGAAGAGCTCACAGTTCCTGGCCAATCTCACACCTCCATGCCTTCGCTCACTGGGCTTCCTGTTTAGGAAATGCTATGACTATTGAGCTTACCTCCTTTCTGAAGCCTCTCTTAACCCACACCCGGTTCAGAGTGGAACTGGATACTTCCTTCCCTTCACTCCATGGTACCCTGTATGCACACTTCTCACAGAAGTGTAACACTTTTTTACATTGAACATCTTTCATGCCTGCCCTTCCCTGGATCACCAGGATCTTGAAGGTGGAGTCTGGGTCTTATTGGTCTTACTGTTCCTCCGCCAAGAAGAAAATGATTTTTGCATAGGACACGTTCAACAGGAAGATTTGATAAACAGATAGATAGACAGACAGACAAGTGTGTGCACTTTCTTAACAGTGCTCAATTAAGAAGGGTCTTGAAAGTTTGAGAGAAGACATACTCATCCTGATATCCTACTCCCTGGAGAAAAGGGTTGGTGGCTCTCTTCCTAGACTGTCATAATGAATATAGTTCCTGTCTAGAGGAGCTGTGAGATGAGAGTTCTTG
Organism: Spilogale gracilis; assembly: GCA_004023965.1. Lineage (NCBI taxonomy): Eukaryota > Metazoa > Chordata > Mammalia > Carnivora > Mephitidae > Spilogale > Spilogale gracilis. The sequence goes on from PITA01016568.1 coordinate 24,836, forward strand.
GCACTGGCCCTCAGGGTCAGAGCTGCGTTGTCTTCAGCACAGCCTCTATATCACAGCTGAACAGTCACAAGGCAAAAGTTGCCTGTACAGTAGTTCTTCCGTATGCTGCCAGACAATCATTTCAATTCTGCCAACCTTGGCACTACACAACCGTTCAGGAATTTTATTTGGTATAGCTAGATATTCATTGTTCTCAACTTAACAACAGCATCTTATGGGAGTAAAAATAGCATCTTGGAGCAGCTATTAATCAGGAAAGAAAAACGTTATCTTTTGGTGCCCAAATGAAGGCATGTACTGCATGGTTATAATATTTGCTAAGGGGATTTTTTTTAAATAGTAAATTGCATAAGAATATATATACTCAAAATTGGGGCTCCTGGCTGGCTCAGTCACGGAGCATTTGCTTTCGGCTCAGGTCATGATCCCAGAGTCCCGGGATCAAGCCCTGCATTGGGCTCTCTGCTTGGCAGGAAGCCTGCTTCTCCCTCTCTTACTCCCCCTGCTTGTGTTCCCTCTCTCACTGTGTTTCTCTCTGCCAAATAAATAAAATTTTAAAATAAAAACACAAAAGAATAGATATACTCAAAATAGAGTGTTCTTTTATGCTACAGGTTTTTAATTAGAATAAAATATGACTTTTTGCTAATGACTGTATGTTTCCAATGAAAAAAATTTATATAAAATATTGTTAAAAGCTATATAGTTCTATTGAAATTGGTGTTCTTGGGTGCCTGGGTGGCTCAGTGGGTTAAAGCCTCTGCCTTTGGCTCAGGTCATGATCTCAGAGTCCTGGGGTAATTCCCACACCCACACCAGGCTCTCTGCTCAGCAGGGAGCCTGTTTCGCCTGCGCTCTGCCCGCCTCTCTGCCTACTTGTGATCTCTCTCTCTGTGTCAAATAAATAACTAAAATATTTTTTTTTTAAAATGTAGTGTTCTTATTCTCTAGGATGTGTTGTGTTAGTCTTACTTGGAAAAAAAAAAAGACTGAGATTCACCCATAACATTTGGTTGATACCCTTATTTGGTCATTTTCCTTACCAGAAACAGATCATATATACAAGTCTTTCCTATACTAGACCATACATCCCTTGAGTATGTGCCTTATCCTGTTTTTCTTTGTACAGAAGGGCCTAGACCAGTGCCTTGAACATGTTAGGTGCATTATAAATATTTTAATTCCCCATCAAATAACTTGCTGCAGTGTTCTTTGTTCTCTCTTGCTTCCTAACTTTGTGACACCTCTGAAGATAAATCAGTTCCATAATTTCATTATCCTACAGAATGGTTTCCTAAGCATTTTATTCATTCCTCAGTAATCACCCATTGCATAATGCACCTGTTCTTGCTGTCAAGGAGCTCCAGTGAAATACATAGTCCCAGAAGAATGAGTACATGGATGGATGAAGGTGCTGTCAGAGTGTTGAATGATGGTCTCATCTGGGGCAGGTCGGTCAAGGACAGCATCTCATAGGAGTTATATTTGAGCTACAGGACTTGAGAAATAGCAGTCTATGCAGACAAATAGTGATCGCTATTTGTTCCTCCGCAGGGTATCTCCCTCCCCATTCCAGAGGTGCTTCTGTCCTGAATTGTATTTATCACTTCCATGTGTTCCTTTATAGTCTCACTGTACACATATGAATTCCTATTATCAGTGGTATCATAGTGTTCAAATAATACGAACCAACAACTTACTGGTCACTTAAGATGTGCTGAGCGCTGTTGTGAACATTGTACATATATCGAGCCAGTTTATTCTCACAGCTCAGTGATGTGGGTACTATTCTTGTCCCATTTTACTAAAAAAGAAACTAAGGTTCAGAGTTTAATTTGTCCAAAGTTTCACAAATGATAAGTGGGAGAGCAATCTGGTTCCAAAGCCTGAGCTCTTTCTCTTTGGCTTTAAAAGTAATATTATTAATGAGAATCACCCTGTTTTTCTGTGAGGGTGAATTTTTAACAATTTCTATCATAGAACAGGAGACTAAAAATATTTTCTGGGTTTTTCACATTTAAAGCAATGCTTCTTTCTTCCTTTTTAAACTGAGAACACTGGGGAGCCTAGGTTGCTCAGTCATTAGGTGTCTGCCTTCAGCTCAGGTCATGATCCCAGGGCCCTGGGATCGAGCCCTGCATCAGGCTCCCTGCTTGGCAGGAAGTTGCTTCTCCCTCTCCCATTCCCCCTGCTCGTGTTCCCTCTCTCACTGTGTCTCTTTTGGTTAAATAAATAAATAAAATCTTAAAAAAATAAATTAAGAAATATGTGGATTCATATGCAAATGTAGGAAATAATATAAAGAAATCCTTCTATACTTTTCCCAGTTTCCCTCCATGGTAATAGTTTACAAAACTATAGTACAGTATCACAGTATCACTGGGTATTGACATTGAAACAACCCATCAATTTTTTTCAGATTTCCCAATTTTACTTTAACTCGTGTATATGTGTATACAATAAGTTTTATACAACTTTAGCACTTGTATAAGTTTATATAGATACCACTGTAGTCAAAATGATCAATAGGTCAAACCCCACAAGGATTCCTCATGTTGCCCTTTTATTTTATTTTATTTTTTTAAAGATTTTATTTATTTGACAGAGAGAAACACAGCTAGAGAGGGAACACCAGCAGGGGGAGTGAGAGAGGGAGAAGCAGGCTTCCCGCCGAGCAGGGAGCTGGATGTGGGACTGGATCCCTGGTCTCCGGGATCAAGACCTGAGCCAAAGGCAGTTGCTCAACCAACTGAGCCACCCAGGCGCCCCGCCCTTTTAAAACCATACCTTCTCTTTCACACCCTAATCTGCTCTAGCCCCCTCCCCCAACCCTATCCCTAACCTCTGACATCCACTAAACTGTCTTGCATTTCTAAAATGTTATCATTGCAAAGCCTGAATTTTTAACCCATCCATTATATTGCAATTTGCTTCTTTTCCAATGAAAATTATATTTTCAAAATTGATACATTATGTTGATGTATATCACTGTTCATTCTAACTGCTGTGTGGGTATTTCCTGACTTACTTATCTTTTCTTCTGTTGATGGGCATTGAGGTTGGTTCAAGGTTTTTTCCCACCATTACAAACAATTCATGAATATATCTCCTGTGTGTAATGTTTCTTCTTTACACTTAAATTGGGGTCTGCCTTTGGTGACCAAAGAAAAATAAATGAGAAAAATTTATTTCCAATAATGGACCTATTGCTGCAATCATGCTCACTAGATGGACCTAATTGGTATAATCATGCTCACCATCCTCTCATCAGGACCACTATCTTCTTTCTAATGAACACCCAAATTACTACATCATCCATATTATAGGATATGTCAGTGCTTTATTTCTTTCCATTGCTGAGTAATATTCTGTTGTATGGCTATGCCACATCTCATTCATACAGTCATTGGTTGATATTGTTTCCACTTCTGGACTTTTACAAATAACGCTGCTATGAATATTTCTGTACAAATTCTTGTGTAGACCTATGTTTTCAGTTCTCTTGGAATTGAAGTAGAATTTCTGGGTCTTTTTGTAACTACGTTTAACTTTCTGAAGAAGTTGTTTTCCAAAGCGGCTGCACCAATTTACATGCCCACTAACAATGTGGTTCTAATTTTTCCACATACTCCAACACTTGTTATTGTCATTTTTATTATCCTCATCCTAGTGGGTGTGAATCAATAGGTTTTGATTCACATTTTGGTTTGATTTATTTTTAAGATTTTATTTGAGAGAGAGAGTGTGTACATGAGCAAGTACGAATGAGGAGAGGGGCAGTGGGAGAGGGAGTGGGATAAGCAGACTCCTCACTGAGCATGGAACCTAACTCAGTGCTCTATCGCAGGACCCTGAGATCATGACCTTAGCCAAAGTCAGATGCTTAATCGACTGAGCCACCCAGGTGTTCCTAGTTTGATTTTTATATGCACAGTGTTCTTGGTGATTAAAGAAGACTTAATTTGCTTATTCTAGAATTAAATGTCCTTAGAACCTTTCTAACATTTCTGTATCATTCAGGGTCCAATCAAAGAAGCAGTACTGAGGCAATATAGCTGGTTAGTTAGTTAGTTAGGTGGCTTGTTACAAGGATTTGAGTTTGCACAATTCTGAGAGAAACTGATTAAGCAAGTCTCTATAAGGCTGTTGTCTTCACATATGATCCTGGAGCTTGAAGTTCACAGGGCGGCACTAGAGAAGGATGAAGTGCACAGGCACATGCTAGAGACCACGAGGTTGGACTAAAACCCATGTCAGTTCTTACTTCTGACCTTGGTGATGTGATGCAGGCATCCTGTAGAATCTGGGGCCTTTTGTCATTGAACTAAACACACACACACACACACACACACACACACACACACACACATACACACCTGATCCAAGACTTGAAGAAGCTAAAGGAGGACCCCCAAGGTGGGAGTTGCTGGTTCAGCTGCTGCCTCATGGGAAATAGCTGAGATAGCAGATGTGACAATGTATGTGAGCTACAAAATGACTGATAAATCACTTCCCCCTCCAAGTCTCCCACAGGAATCTCTCCTGTGGCCCACCCTAACTATATATACAGGGAAGGGGATCTGGGGGGATGTACTTCTACCTACCTTGACACATTAGGAAGCTACCACCTCTTCGGGTTTCAATGTATGACCATGAGCTAGAAAGCATGCCTATAATTATTGAGCTGCCTACTTTTGCTTACTCTGGTTGTGTGTCATATAGAAATAGATGAAGAATATCTAAGTTATATGATGGGAGAAAAAAGAATCTCTAAGTTGTAAGTCCTAATGTTTGGTTTTCTGTCCAGATTTCATATAACCTCTGTGGCATCACTGGTCCCTCAAGAATAAACCAGTTGGTGCCACTTCACCTAGCTTTCTGGGCCATCCGTGGAGTTGAGCAAGAGTGCTCTGGAGATCACAGGCATTTCCCTGCCATCCCAGATGTTCTGATATTTGATTCTAACGTGTTTCTAACCTTCTCTCTCTACCTTTACCTTTCTTCTCTTTCCATTGTTCCTACCATTCCCTGTCCCCTTCCTTTGGCTAATATTCCTTCCCCCAACTTGACATCTCAGTTGTACTCTGCTTATGAAACCACATATTCTACACATTCTCATTTCCACCTTCCCCAATACTTCACCTCTCACCACACCTAACCCTCTTTGATTAGCCACTTGCATATCTGAGTTCTGTCATTTTGTATAGATAAGCAGAAATAGGCAAAAGGTGATATTCTAAATATAAGACATTCAGGAAGATGCAGTCTACGAAATTGATGCACTCCAGTAACATTCTTTGTCAGAAATTCAGAGTAGAAATACAATAGGAGATAAAATTTATACATTTTTGGACCTCATATAAGTAAGTTATGCCATTGCCATTATTAATTATCACCTTAGTTTACATTTTATGCCAAGTCCTATAGCAGAGGAGGCAGAGGAGGCCACCCTGGTGTTCACCCAGCAAAGTCTGAGGAGAGACCTGTCTGCACCAGGTTAGGCTTGGCTCCTGGCAAAAGCTCATAGCACTAGGCCTCCAATGACTCAGAGGGTTGCTCTTACCCTAAGGAGAAGATGCCCAATGGGCGGGGTGGAAAGAGAGAGACTTCATTCTAAAAAGATAATATCAGGTTTGCCTTTGTGGCCAACAAGGTAAAATTAATAGAATTTCAAGGTCCCCTTTTCTAAGCAAAATTGTTCCCATTTTCTAAAAATTACTAAAAATCTCCTTAACTACAAAGTCTTTCATTTGACAACTAGAAATGAAAAATATAAAAGGGAAATCTTTGGTTTAGATAAAAATTTAATATGCATGAATTTCAATGAAAGTCTAATGGACTACTTGGTCCATCATTCTTAAGTGAGTGGTATTAGAGCCTTCCTAAGCTTTGAGAGGAGGAAGGAAAAGGAGAGTTAGCATTAGGGGACAGCCTGAGGAGACAAGGAAGGTGTACAACATGGAAATGCAGTTTTTACCAGACTTAGCCATAATTATCTTCTGCTGCTGCGTGGGGATAGAGACACATACTAAGTACTAAGGGATTTCTGTCGCATACTTGAAATGGCTTTTAAAAACCAGCTCACTGAGCATACTGCCTCAACAAGCTGGGGTGGAGGGAGTTGATTTAGCTACTGAGTTTGCACTTTACAGAGCAACCTCATCATAGTCCTGAATATTTGCATCCTTATTCAAAGCCGCATATTCATTCCCTCTTCACATCTCTGCTGAGGATAGCACCTCAGAGCAACAGAAGTTCCTGCTTCAGCAGTGAGTCCCACTGGTTCAGAAGGAAACCTGGCTTACTGGATCCAGGAATGGAATTAATGGAATTCACTTTAATTATATACCACTCGATTGATAGCAATTATTTTCTTACAGATCAGAATTAACCATTATGATTTGTATAAAATGTCATTAGGAAAATATGTTTATAAACCATTATTTGAAACACTTATCATGTTTGGTCTTAAAATGAAAGTTAAAAATCTAAAAATATTTCTATATACTTTTAATTAATAAGACAGATTATTGAAAAAGGGGAAATGATGGTGAAGAGACAAGAGTATTCTTATACAACAACAGCACCTAATTTAACAGAGAAATGGACAATAAGCAATTAAATTCATACCATGCTGGATGCCTGAAACACAGCTCTGGGAATCGTGTCCTTTCAAGGAACTAATAGTTTCTGGAAATGAGAGGAAAGACTTTTAGGGATGAACACTTGTCATTTGCTATGAGGTGCTTTAAAATCTATTCCCTCCACCTGGAATTAAAACATCATTGAAATTCACAAGAGGGCCAGGCTATGCAGCCCACATTTAGTGGGCGCAGAACAAAGCAAGCTGCAACTCAAAACAGGCATTTACCCACTCTGTCTGTGTGATGTTAATGGCAGATTCAACAGTCTCCTTGGATAACCTACCCTTGCTCATGCAAGCTTTTAACAGGCTTTTCTTTGGAAATGATTGCAGTTATTTAGTCGTTTACAAAATCAGCCATTTCCCATGGTGAGATTTATTTCTGTGGGAATCAAATCTTAGATTCTAACTAGCAGTGCGAAAATCTGTTGTCATGGAAACCATTCCCTTTTCACTAGGCTGGCACTGCAATTGACTTGCATGGAATGGATTGACTGAGGCGCACAGGGAAAGGGTGAAAAGAAATCAGACATGGCTTAAATCCATTTTCCTGAATGATATTGATGAACACTATTAATTTTATGTTGATAGGAAATTGACCTATAAGTACTGGATCCTAACAAATCTTTCAACTGGGGGGAGAAAAACCAAAATGTGTTTTAGAAGCTATTTAAGATATCCCCAAGAGTTTCTCTTGCACCAAAGAGGATCATTTATTAGAAGAAGGTTGTGTTTTACTTTGTTCTCAGAGTAACAGAAACAATGGTAGTGAAAAGAAGACTAATATTAAAGATAATTTAATTTCCTTATATTTGGGCTTTATAAATTAAATGTTAGCACTGTCAGAGAGGGAATATGTGGCTTTATCAGCAAAATGAGAAGACTGCATGCCCCTCAAACTTGTAGTCAAAGTAAAGGAACCAAGAACATCTGCACCCAAGTTCTTCTTACTACAACTTATGGCATCATAGGTTGACCAAAAAGGGCACATTTGCATTGTGAGTCTTATGGCATCTGTGCCTTCCCGAAGGATAGGACATTTCTGAGGGTGGGTGAAGATTCTGGCAGAGGTGGTGTGTGTAACCCCATTTCTTACTCCATGGCGCCCATCATTCCTGCTTCTTTAGAGGAATTGCCATTTTTCAAATAAAGCATACATTTTCTGCTAAATGACCTTTACCATTAAAATCACATCGTTGTGAGAAGGCATGCAGACCAGTTAGCAGGTAACTGGATTTCAGAGACTGCTGAGGGACTGCCATAGAAGACAAGTGCCAATACGACCAGGGGAAGGGCATGAGATCATCCAAGGCAATAACAGTCTGTGAGTGGAGGGCTCCCAGGATCAACTATTAAATAAAATTGAGTGAAATATTTCTACTGGTCCATTATAAGATACTTGAGGGTTTTGAGGATATCTATTTAAATTCAGATATTAAACTGAAAAACAAGACCATCTGAAAATATTTTTTTCTACAAAGCATGGGGTCTTAGTAAATGGAGATTAATTATGTAATGAGTATTCACTTATCTTTGGGAAAAATTTCATTATTTCAACCTACTTATTTATTTTTGAGGTATAATGGATATACAACATTTTATTAGTTTCAGGTATAGAACAATATAATGATAAGGAATACATCATTAATGATATATTACTGATAAGGACTATATTGTGAAATGATCACCACATTCAGTTAACATCCATCACTACACATAGTTGCAAAACATTTTTTTGTGATGAGAACTTTTAATATTTACTCTTTTAGCAACTTTCTTTTTTTTTTTTTAAAGATTTTATTTATTTGACAGAGAGAAATACAGCCAGAGAGGGAACACAAGCAGGGGGAATGAGAGAGGGAGAAGCAGGCTTCCCGCTAAGCAGGGAGCCGGATGTGGGGCTCGATCCCGGTTCTCCGGGATCATGACCTGAGCCGAAGGCAGTCGTTTAACCCACTGAGCCACTCAGGCACCCCTAGCAACTTTCAAATATGCAATACAATAATATAATATATTTTATAATATATAATATAATAATTATATAATAATATAACAATTATATTATAATAATATAATTTCAAATAATACAATATTAACTGTAGTTGCCATGCTGTACATTACATCCCCACAACTCATTTATTTTAGAATAGGAAGTTTGTACTTTCAGACCTCCTTCATTCATTTCACTCACCACTCCCATCCACCCCCTCTCCCCAGCTTCTGGCAACCACCAGTCTCTTCTCTGTATCTATGAGCTTGGGGGTCCTTTTGCTTTGTTTTGTTTTAGATGTCACATATAAGTGAGACCATACGGTATTTGTCTTTCTGTTTCTGACTTATTTAGCATAATGCCTTCAAGTTCTATGACAAGATTTCATTTTTTGTGGCTGAATAACATTCTGGGGTGTGTGTGTGAGAGAGAGAGAGAGAGAGAAAACACATCTTTATCCATTCATCTACTAATAGACATGTTGTTTCCATATCTTGGCTATTATAATTAATGCTGTAATGAGCATGAGTGTGTATATATTCTTTCAAGTTGATGTTTACATTTTCTTTGGATAAATACCCAGAAATGGGATTACTGGATCGTATAGTAGTCCTGTTTTTAATTTTTTGAACTACCTCTATGCAGTCTTCCATTGGCTACACCAATTTATATTCCCCCCAACAGAGCACGAGGGTTCCATTTTCTTCATATCTTTACCAACCGTGGTTATTTCTTGTCATTTTGATAAAGCTATTCTAACAGGCGACACCTGGGTGATTCAGTCATCGCTTAAGCATCTACCTTCAGCTCAGGTCAGGATCCCAGATCCTGGGATTGAGTCCCACATCGGGCTCTATGCTTGGTGGGGAGCCTGCTTCTCCCTCTCCTATTCCCCTTGTTTGTGCTCACTCTCTCTCTCTCTTAAAAAAAAAATCTATTCTAACAGGTATGAGATGATATCTCATTGTGGTTTTGATTCACATTTTCCTGATTATTAGTGATATCCTCATGTACTTGTTGGTCTTCTGTATCTTCTTTGGAAAAAAAAGTCCATTCAGATCCTATGCCCATTTTTAATGTGATTATTTGTTATTTCACTATTGAGTTGTATGTGTTCTTTATACAGTTTGGATATAAAACCCTTATCAGATATATGTTTGCAGATATTTTCTCCCATTCAGCAGGTTGCCTTTTCATTTTTCTTTTTTTTTTAATATTTTATTTATTTGACATAGAGAGAGATTACAAACAGGTAGAGAGGCAGGCAGAGAGAGGGGGAAGCAGGCTCCCCACCGAGCAGAGAGCCCAATGTGGGCCTCGATCCCAGGACCCCGAGATCACGACCAGAACCAAAGGCAGAGGCTTTACCCTCTGAGCCACCCAGGCGCCCGCCTTTTCATTTTTCTGATGTTTTCTCTGCTGTGCAGAAGATTTTCAGTTTGATTATTCCATTTGTTATTTTTGCTCTTTGCTGCCTTTGTTTTGGTGTCAAATCCAAAAAAAACTTTGCCAAGATTGATGTCTAGGACCTTACCTCCTATGTTTTCTGCTAGGAGTTTTATGGTTTCAGGTCTTATGTTCAAGTCTTTGAATCGATTTTGAATTAATTTTTGCATATGGTGTAAGATAATGGTCCTGTTTTCTCAACACCATTTATTGAAAATATTGTCCTTTCTCCATTGTATATTCTTGGCTCCTTTGTCATAAATTAATTGGCCAAACATGCATGAGTTTATTTCTGGGCTCTCTATTCTGTTCCGTTAATCCATGAGTCTGTTTTTATGTTAATATCATACTGTTTTGATTACTATAGCTTTGTTATATAGTTTGTAATCAGGGCATATGATGCCTCCAAACTTGTTCTTTATTCTTTAGATTGCTTTGGCTATTCAGGATCAAAAATATCCATTTTTAAAAGCATAAGTTATCTACAGTAAAATATATAAAGTTTAAATTTATAGCTCAATAAACTTTAACATATATGAGTATATATTTACATATACATAGATATACACATATTTAATTACCACCCAAGTCAAAATATAGAACATATCCCTATGTCAGAGAATTTCTTTACAATATCTTCCAGTCAATCCTCCCATTTTCCTGATTTCTATCATTATAGATTATTTCTTAAAATAGCCTATTCTTGAAATTTACTTTTGAAATATGTACTTTCTTGTGTCTGACTTCTTTTACTCAATATAGTTTTTTAAATTTCATGTATGTTTTGCATATATCATTAGCTTGCATTTTGTATTGCTTAAAAGTGTTCCATTATATGAATATACACAATTTATTCGTATTACCTTGGATAGACATATGCGCTGTTTCCAGCTTTGGGACATTATAAATAAAGCTATTATTTATTTATAAATAAATAAAATGAACATTTTATCCAAGTCTTTTGGCACATATGCTGTCATGTAGGGTAGGTATGCAATTAACTTTATTAGAAAGAGCCAGTTTTCCCAAGTAGTTTTACCATTTTAACTCCCGCTGTCATCCTGTGAGGCTCCCCATCCTCACCAGCACTCAGTGTTGTCAGTCTGGTGGGTGTGTAGTGGTCTCTCCCTATGCGCCCTTTTTTAAAGAATCTGTGGGAACACTTGGCTGGCTCAGTTGATAGAAGATGCAACTCCAGTGCTTGATCTCTGACTTGTAAGTTCGAACTTCATGTTGAGTGTGGAGTTTCCTTAAATAAATTTTTAAAACTTAAAAAAAAAAAGAAAAAGAATCTGTGCCAATGTCTGCATCCATGATGTAGTGGGGTCTGGAGGTCAGAATTAAAATTCAGATATTGCGTTGTTTCCGAGCCTGCTAATGACCCCATGCTTTTGAAAAATGTAACTTTTCTAAAATAAATTCAAGTAAGTTGAGATTTCATTAAAAAATATTCTGAAATTACTGAATGCTTAGAGCTTAAGAACATTGTTGTCAGAGCCATCCTGGATAGAAGCACTTAAGTGCATAAAAGTCACCTCTTTCTTTTATGATCCATTCCTTTTTTTTTTTTTTTTTTTTTTTAGATGGGGAAAGGGACAGAGAGTGACAGAGAATCTTAAGCAGGCTCCAAATCTAGCATGGAGGCTTACCCAGAGCCCCATCTCACAACCCTGAGATTATGACCTAAGCAAAAATCAAGAGTCAGACACTTAACCAACTGAGCCACTCAGGCACTCCTGATCCATTTCTTTTATGTGCTACCTAAGAACAGTATTTCTAGAGGGAACACTGTTACAGTTTTAAGTTGCCTAGCTAGCCCAAAAAAATCATATTAAAAAAGCAATATATTTTCATAAACTGATTGTCCTCATTAATATATAGAAAATTTGTAAATGCAGTTTTAATTTCTTGTTTGATCCAGGAGTTGTTTAAAATGGATTTCTTAATTTGCAAGAGATTAGTAAATATTAAGTGAAGCATTTGGGGGAATGTTGAGGGATAGAAGGATCAAAGTTACTAGTTAATTTTGACTTAGTAATAGAAAAATATAGATTTACATGAGATGAAAGTGGTGATGTTAACAGCTTGCAAAAGAGAAAAACATAGTAAAATATCCAAACTAATTGGTGAGTAGTTTAAGATTTTAAAAGAAATGTGATAATGCCACAAAATTTTTAAAGGAAAATGGATTATAATAGAAATATATACAATAAAGATGGAATAAAGCCAACTATATCGATTAACACAATACATCTAAATACCCCAAATTTCCCTATGATAAGGAAAAAAAAACCCATCAGATTGAGTTAAAACAAATGTAGTTTTGGGACACCTGGAGGGCTCAGTGGTTAAACCACGGCTCAGGTCATGATCCTGGAGTCCTGGGATGTAGTCCCAAATCGGACTCCCTACTCGGCAGGTGTCTGCTTCTTCCTCTGACCTCTCCTCTCTCATGCTCTCTCCCTCTCATTCTCTCTCTCAAATAAATTAAAAAATATATATTCAGATGTTCTTTTAAAACAATGTAGTTTTAAAATAAAAGATAAGCAAAATGGGGTGCCTGGTTGGCTCAGTCGGTTAACCATCTCACTTTTGGTTTCGGCTTAGGTCACAATCTCATGAATCATGAGATTGAGCCCCGCTTTGGGCTCCATCTCATTAGGGAGTCTGCTTAAAGATTTTCTCCCTCTGCCCTTCTCTCCACTCTTTCTCTCCCCCAATCCTCTTTCTCAAATAAATAAATCTAAATAATAATAAAAAAAGGGAGGGCGCCTGGGTGGCTCAGTGGGTTAATGCCTCTGCCTTCCCAGGGTCCTGGGATCGAGGTCCGCATCAGGACCTGAGCAGAGAGCCTGCTTCCTCCTCTCTCTCTGTCTGCCTCTCTGTCTACTTGTGATCTCTCTCTCTCTCTCTCTCTCTCTCTCTGTCAAATAAATAAATAAACAAACAAACAAACAAATAAATAAATAAATAATCTTTTAAAAGGGGGGGATGGGCAAAGTTATATGAGAAGAGGGAATATATAATAGTATCAGATAAAATGAAGTTCTAGGCCAAAAGAACTAAGTGAAACATATAAGGATATGATCTAATGTTAAAAGGCACAAAGAAGATAGAACAAACAGCAAAGCCACAGATTAAGACAAAAATTCTTAGAAAAAACATGATCAAAGCATAATCTTTGTGGGAAATTTAATCACCTGTTTATTTTAAAATATTATAGGCCAAAGAGACAAATAATAAGCAAGAACATAGGATATCTGAAGAACCCAGTTAACAAGTTTAATTATGTTTACAAATGTGTTACAAAAGTTTATATTATGCATATTATCTTTATATTATATATGTATATATATTCTCTCCTAGAATATATTCTTCTCTTATGCCCACTGAATGTTTACCAGACACATTATTATGTGTCCACAAAATAATGTTTATAAATTCTAAAGAGTAGAGATTTTGTGAACCAGGCATTCTGACCAAATTATACTAAAACTATTAAGCTAGGACTTTTTACTTCTCGGGCAGGCCACCTAAATTTTCCATGTTGTTTTTCAGTTTTTGGTCCCTAAGGCTTTCTTGATAAGCAGAGTAGTGTCCTGAAGCCAGCCTTATTCACAGAGAGTCATCAGCAATGGGAAGAAACACACTTTGGGAGTACTGGTAGCACTCTGTGGGCCAGGACCTCTCGCAAATGCTTTACAGATAATACCAGTGGGAATTTCCAAATTAACAAGGAAAAGATCACTAAGAAGCTTTTGAAAAAAAATCTCCCTCCCCTCACCTTAGTAATTTTAAAATGCAAATTTTAGAAATGAGATTCCACTCTTTGCCTATCTGATCCTAAAAATTAACACAAATGATAATATTTGCAGTGTGTTATATAAGCAAGTATTACTTATATCCCCTTTATCAGGAGTATAAATTAAATGAACACTCAGGGACATTTTGATAAGATGATAACATTTAATGTGAGTAAATTTGAAATTTCATTTCTGAAAAGGAGGATAATTAAGAGTGTTGAAAATTTAAAAAAAAGAAGAAGAAGAAGAAGAAAAATTTACTCCATGAAATTTATGTCAGTTCTTTGCAAAAAATGGAAGCAAACTGAATGTTCTAAAATGGGAGATTAGTTAAATAAATTATGATGCATCAACATAGTGGGTTACCCTTCAGCTTAGAGGTTAACAGAAGATTCTGGTCATATACTTTATGGGTTTGGATTCTGCTGTGCTTACCAGTTTTAGGACTTTGGACCATATAACCTCCCTTGCTTAATTCTATCACTTAGAAAAATTTTGAATAATAATAGTACCCACCTTTTCTGGATTGTTATGTAAAAAAAAGATAAGTTAATATGTATAAAGCATTGCAGGCAGTTCTGGTCACATAGTAAATGTTATCGAATGTTATATAGCTATTACACAAAGGGGGGAAGTAGTATATTTTAGTCACATGGGAAAATATTTATAGCATATTAAGTGAAAAGAGCAAATTTTAAGACAGCATATAACATATAACATCATCCCAATTTAGTTGATGCACATTATACAGAGACATACTATCTGCTTGTCAATAGGCAGTATCATTGTATACCAGATTTCAAGGATAAACATCAAGGGTGCATTATCAAGGCTATTATATCTAGTGAGATTATTTTATTTTTTTAATCTACTAAGTCTTTTATTTTTGGATTTTTCTGAAAGGAGCATGTTCTGTTTTTGAAATATGGAGGGAAAGTTATTTCTTAAAACATCTTGCTCCCACTAATTATTTTGTTCTCATCACTAGAAACTTGAGGAGCAAATAATAATAATTCTAGCTTTAGCACTTAACACTTGAGTCTCTGAAAAAGCATAGGAAAAGCACTTCTGTATGGAAAACAGTTCAGTAATTTTTTTCCACATTATCATGTGTATTTCTAAGAGCATGTTTTTAATTTTTTTTTAAAATTTTATTTATTTATTTGACAGAGAGAAACACAGCCAGAGAGGGAACACAAGCAGGGGGAGTGAGAGAGGGAGAAGCAGGCTTCCCGCCAAACAGGAAGCCTGATGTGGGGCTCAATCCCAGGACTCCAGGATCATGACTTGAGCTGAAGGCAGTTGCTTAACCAACTGAGCCACCGAGGCGCCCCTTGTTTTTAATTTTTTAGAGAAAAGCCCTCGTTTGAAAAATGGAAGTTTCTGTCTGGGACACTTAAATACTATAGAGAAATGAAAATGTATTGATCTCAAATCTGTTCTGCTTATCTTAAAACTGTGCCCTGGTAGTATCAGACAATGTGGAATGCTGTACCACCTGGAAGTTTGTGGCGGGCCAATGTGGACCTGAGGTGGCCAGAGCTACCCAAAGAAAAAACAGCTTTTTGGGAGAGGATTCAGTCTGCTGACTAGGGCCTTAGAATTCTGCATAGAGAAAAGACAGCATATACACAAAGGAGATGTATCCTGTAGTCCATCTATGGTATGTAAAATTCAATATTGACACAAAGGCTTAGCCCAAGGAATTTTTGGGCTTAGCCCATGTATTTTTGATCCTCAGCTGTAAATACTTAGTAACTGCCTAACAACACACACATCATGGTTTTGAATATCCATAGAAAGGCATGCTCTCTGACGGAGCCTTGGGCAGAGTTGTGTTGACCTTGTAGCCTATATGCTTGCTGCTTTATTAAAGTTTCATGCTGTCCACCACAACAATTGCTGCATGAATTCTTTCACAGCTTCCAGCACTCTACAAAAGCCGCAGAGATGTGGCAAATTGATTTGCCCCCAGAAACTATGAACACTGGATGAGGCAACAGTTTTTTGATTGTTTTTCTTTCTTTTCTTTCTCTCTTTCTTTCTTTCTCTCTTTCTTTCCTTCTTTTTTTTTTTTTTTTTGCTGTGCCTTGAGGCAAAAAGTGTCTTCTATCTCCCTGAAAAAAACAAAAAAACAAAAAAACAAAAAAACCTCCATGTTGATTTGCATCTCTAGCTTGAGAGTTTCCTGTCTGTAGAAACTATTTTAAGTTTGGTAGATAAAGGCCATGCAGAGTATATCTGGAATTCAAACTCGAGCTAGAACTGGCTATGTCTGGTGAGGAAAGCAGATACTTCTCATTTGCCCTGAGAGGTGGAGAAGCTACATTTCTGTTGTTAGTTGTTAGAATAGTATTCTGCTTCATTAGAGAGCCCATAAGAGAAAACTTTTAAATGGACATTATTAAGCTCAGAATGGTAGTGGTTTCAGAACAGTGACGGTTCCTTGAGGGAAGGAACTGTTTACTTCCTTTATCATCGTTTTCCAGCGTGAATCACTGGTCCATGAGAAAACTCTATGAATATTGATTAAATTAAATCAAGGAAGAAAAAATTAGAATTGCTATCTGTGTTCATCAGTTTTGCTACAGTAACAAGCAGCCCCTAAAATCTTGGTGGGAAACATTTATTTTTTGCTCATATTATATCATAGGAGGTAGTCTGAACTTTTGTTCCACATGCCTTCTTTCACAAAGCCCATCGCCACTGTGTGGGATGTGCCCAGGTGTGCTGATCAGCTCAGACGAGCTCACTGTGAAGAGTTGATAGTACACATCTTTTCTAACTCCACATTCAGTGATCTATGTTGGTAGCCTAAAACCAACTATGTATGTACACCTTGGAAATTGGCAAACACTACAAATTAGAACTGGGATTTTCTGAGAGCTAATATATCAGCACACCATTGGATTCGCATGACAAAGAAGAAAAGCCAGTGAATTGGCAGAAAATCACAGTGTTTCTTTAGGCTAAAGCAAATCACATGGCCAAGAATAACAATGGGGTAGGGACACATGGTCCACCTACAGGAGTCACGGCAAGTCATATGGCAAAAATGGGGAGGGAGCAAATAGTTGTGAGCAATACTATAATCCCCAATACACTGTCTGAATAATCATAGTGATCAAACCCCAAATGGGACCTGTGGTATGACAAAATGTTTTAATGATTTATGTATTTTTTAATATAATTCTTATTATAAGAATAATACTATTTACTAAATGCTTACAATATGCCAGGTGTTACATGGAGGAACTTTATATATATATGTTTCAAATAATCCTCACTATAGTCCTCTGATGCAGGTATGCTTGTTATGTCCATGTTGCAGAAGAGGAAACTGGAACCCAGGAAGTTTAGTGTTTTAGGCTGGAGCTCCTAGACACAGACTCAGAGAGTTGTAAAGGAATGGTTAGCTGCTGAGTGCTCTTAGTGGATCTACCTGTAAAGAAGTGAGAAGGCCAGGAATGAGCAGAGAGTGAATCTGACCTGCACTGGCCGCAGCCCAGTCTGCAGGGAGTTCTGGAGCTGGGATAGCCCTTCGGGATTGTTCTCAAGTTGTGACAACGAGGCCCTAGTCAATCACTCATAGGACACCCTGTCCCCATAGACAAGAGAGACTCCTAGTGCAATCTATCAACAGTGATATTCCCAGCAGCTGGAAAAAGGATGCAACAGCCTTTAAAAGGGAATTTGGACAGAGCACTATAGTACATTAGGTAATATGCCCATGGTCCCATGGTGAGTGAGAGGCTGGATTTAAACCCAAGTCCATCGGACTGGAAAGTCTGTCTTCTTAACCGCAATGCCAGATTAGTGCCCATTGCCCTGTCTACCTCAGTCAGTTGCTATTACCTGGTTAAAAAATAGCATTTCTGGTCCATGTTTATAGTTTCAAGAATGACTGAAACAGGATTTTTGATTTGAATTGTTGTTAAAACGGAGGTCAGTGGCATTATGCATTAGCTTTTGGTGTGGATGTTTGTATAGTTCTCTGTGCAGATCTAGCTCTGAGGAATGGGAAAGGGGATTATATGGAACAATGGTTAGGTACATGTCTTCTTCCACACAACTGATAGCTCACATTCATGGTAAAAATGATGATTGGTTTAATATAAGAGACATGTGCCTATTCAGGCAGGGGAACTTAGATGTGCTTCCCTCCCTACCCTTAAAGTTAACCTGGACCTGCTGAAGGGTTAGCTCATTGCCCAAGATTGCCCCAGCTTCCCCTAGGCCAGAGCCAGGGTTAGCCACTATCAGAGAAAAACAAAGTGGACACCAGTTAAAGTGGTAAGGACAGATTTCAGTCAGTAATACACTACTGCAATAGGGAAAGGAGTCCAGCATGAACTGAACTCAACTTCCAATTTGTACAGAAGTGACTGGGCATTTTAAAGGGAGAATGGAGGAATGGGGAGGGGATGAACTGAGTCTTGGGAGAGTCGGGGAAGTGAGAAATTACAGAAAGTAAGAAGGGGTTGGCCCATGTAAAACCCACCTGGGTTTACGAACTGGTGTTTATTGAGTTTAGGCTCCTATCCTCCTATAGAGACTAGGAGACAAGGGCCCTATCTTCACATGTTGGCTGAAACAACCAGTACATTCTTTTGGCAGCCTAGAGCTTCCTCAGACTGACATTTTAAGGGGACTAGGATCATCCTAGGAATGTAGCCACGAACAATTAGATCTATGTTAGAGTTTTGCTCAAGGTCTTTATGGGCCAAAGTTGAGAAGAGGGCTCAGAGGAACCTGGCTACAGTTCAGCCACAGTGAGGATCTTGGTCAGAACCAGTTAGCAATATGCAGCAGTTTAGTGGACCCAGATCAGCTGCCCTAAGGCCCCTCTGATACAAGCCTTATCCAAGGCCAAGAACTTCCCGATGCTCCACTGATGTCTCATACACACATGTATTCTTACACATATTCTTATACACTCCCATACTCTGTGCTCATGTTTGCTCACACATACACATTCACTTCCTCACTCACTTATGCATGCATGCGCATGGCAAGCGCTTGCACACCCACACCCACAGGTCTGCATTTACAGATCACAGCCTGTTTTACTGCCTCTGTCCTGCTACTGGCCCTCATCTCCAGACAGGTCAGTGAGGCTTCCTGCCCATCTAACTAGTGAGCTGGTGCTGGGGTAGATCCAGAGTCTTCCACCATTAGGGAAACCAGAGGAGAGATCGCTTTGTGGAAGAAAGAAAAGGTACAGGCCAGAAACGGAAATTTTAGCCAGAAAGAGAATCAGTCCCCCTGGGATTTCAGCTCAAAGTTTCCCCAAGTTCTAGTTACTCAATGACTTCTCATTCCTTGGCCTGATTCCAACCTCAGCCCGGTCCCTCCCAAGGTCTCAGATCAATGAGTGATAAAGCCAACACTGGACCTCAGTCCAAAGCTTTTGGCCCTCTCCCATGAGACCCATGGATCTCATTGACAGGTCCTTTCCAAATTCACCAAAAAACTTTATGCAGGAAAAAGGCTAGCTTAACTAGCTATGCCATTGTTTACATATTATCTGCCTGTTAGGCATAATCAGGTTTCCTCCTAATCAGTCATAATCCCCTCACCAACTCACCTTTCTTGGTTTTACATGCTCTCACCATGGGTGGTTTTTATTTCTTCCCGCATGAGTGAGAGAATACTTTTCTTTGGATAACAGAAGCAAAGCGCACAACTTTGGAGTCAAACTAGGGTTTGTGTTCCTGATCTTTTATATGTGAGTTGTAAAACCCAAACTCAGGTGTATATTCTCTGAGCCCCTGAAAAATGGCAGGGTGGTGATTTAAATAGATGGCCCATTAAAAGCACCCAGCAGTCCCTTGCTAATAAGAAATGACCAATATCTCGTAACTATTAGAATTGCTGGCCTTTACTTTTTAATTATGTCAGTAATGTAGTAAGACTTAAAAACCTGCATTCATTCCAGAAAAAAAGTGTTCTTTTTCTAGGGACCTTACCTCAGGATCATGTTGCATCAATTGTCACTTTGTTCCTGCATTTTGTGTTGACCCAGGTACCTAGGAAGGAGGCAGCCTGGGCCACTGTCCCCGAGCAAAGTGTACTGTGACAGAGTTACGGGGGCCATCAAGCCACTGCACTTCAGCTATTTTGTACTAATTCTTTAGTGTTGACCGTTTTTGACCTGTCCCATACCTATAACTTCAGATCACAGACAATCAGGAAGCTCTCCTTCATCTGTCCCAATTGTCTCCATTCATAGTAAACTGAGGGAGGAAATGACCCATGGATGATGTTCAGGGCAGAGCGATGAAAGGAGACACCATCCTCCGAATGGGCATCCTGGGCAGCTGGGCAGGTGCTTGGCCGAGGGAGGAGCAGGTGAAGAGGGACTGAATCCCACACCTGTCTGCTGAGTCTAAGTCATAATGGGTTGCAAACTGTACTCTCCCATGGCTTCCACCTGAGCTTCTTCACTCCTTTGTAAGGTGGAAGTTGGAGGGAAAAAGCAGCACAGGAAGGAAGGAGGGGGGGCACTGCTTTGTTGCCCTTCTTCAAGCTCTGAGCAACTTGCTGCCTCTCTGGGCCATCTTGGTGATTCAGAGCATGCTCTGAGCTCTTGCCTCCCCGGCCACATTATTTCCCCACTCTCATTCACTTTCTGGTTCAGAAAATTGGAAGACAACTATCCAGGAAATCAGAATGTCATTGTGTAGGCATTATAAACTGCTTCTGATGGCTACTGGTACAGCCAAAGGTGCTGTAAGGAAAACACATGCTAAGTATTTGCATCTTTAGTGTTCTGCTTTAAATTCACAGGGCTGCTCCATGGTTCTAAATGCAGACAGAACATTTCTGTTAGCCCACAGCAGGAATTTAAATGCTTCTGGGAAACAAAATCAATCAATAATAATGTTCTTCTACATCAGATGTAGCTTATCACTGTGATCAAAAGACTAGCCTATAAAAGCAATGCACACATAAATCCTCATGATAAGAGCATTTTCTAGTGAAAAATGATTTCCAAGATTTTTCATTGTCTCCTACTGAGTTTCCACAAGTTGGCAAAGCTTAAGAGAAAGGTTTTTAGATCTTTATCTTATAATGCAGTTGTTTATCAGAGACCAGAACCATTAGCCAGGTAGAAGGCATTCTTGGGACTGAAAATAGACACAAAGGGAGGTAATCTGCAAATGAACTGATTTTTTTCAGTTCCCTCACTGGTTTGCCATATAAAAACCTGGGAGTGGATGAGGCTAGTACTCTTTGTTTACTAGGGAATAATTTTTTTTCTAAGTAGCTAGCAGTACCTGGTCAAAAATTCTTTATGGCTGTCAGGTCTAACTTACATTGTACAATTAAGTATCAGGACAGGATACAAAAAATCAGGTAGCTTCAGTTCTGTATAGCTGAATGAACTTGGTTTCTATATTCCAACATTCAAATGTGGTTACTAAGGCAGAGGTTATAATAAAT
>PITA01016569.1:0-46213 GCA_004023965.1 Spilogale gracilis
TTCCTTTTCAGTCTTTGCACTTACAGGATTTTTCAAAGTATTTTGGATAAATATTAAAAGCCTGCTATTCTCTTGGTTAGAGTCGTGACCATCTTTCAAATCATTATGTTTTTATGGCAGTATGACAAACTGGCATCTTGATGCTCTGGTAACCAGATGGCTGAGTAAGTCCATGGGGCCACGACCAAAAACAGGAGACAAGAGCAATAAATACTTGAGTCCTGGGTTCCCTTTGCATCTTGTTACCACGACAACTGAGTACTGTCTTACTTATTGTGGAATCACCACTCTGCCTATCAAAAATGGCTTTATAACTCTGAGCCACTTACTTCTGAGAGGTCAGAGGTGAAAATAAATTCCAGAAGACATCACTGTGAAAACTTTGGTGCTACAGCTATTCTGACAATACAAGATACTTAGAAAGCTTGTTGTTAGTTCATAATAGGCATAATGGTATTTCTGTCTCTTAGGACTTCTAAACTCTAAGTATGTGGACACAATTGTAGGCAAATATTTATCTCTGATCTCTGAGTTCTTTGGTTCATCTTGAATCTTTCTAAAATGCCTAATCAAATGATCTCTGAGAAGAATATGGTGATGGGTGGGATGAAGATTACAGATGGCTGAGGCATAACCGCCACCTGAATTCAGGGGACATTTAAACCTATTAATGTTTCCAGGTGGTATGTTGTTCAGACTGTTACATTGTGGTAGTAGGTGAGTGAGGTTGTGGGTGGGCTTTAGCATATTCTAAAACTTTTTACAACTTAAAAGCCGAGTCAGGATCTTATTCGAATGACCACAGATTAAAAGATCGCATAGCTTTTTTTGTTCAAATATTCCCAGTCTGTTCAATGGAGATGTGAACAGGTAAGTTCAGACACCCCTATGCACTTTCTGAAGGAGAGTTCTTGTCTGACAATGTCTTCTTCACCAGATAGTAGGCTTTGAGGGAACATGCATGGAGTAGTGTGAGAGAAAGGCATAGAACACCTAACAGTAAAATACATTGAATTACAAGGCTGATCTTGTAAGTGTGACAGATATTACAGCCAGATCATGCTAACATCTAATCCCTGCACATAATCCCTTTTAAAAATGGAACGTTAGTTTCAATGGAATTCTGTCAAGCTAGGAGAGAAGATCAATCACTTCTCAAGTCCTTGGAAATAGACTGACTCTCAATCTATGCAGGCTCTGTGGATTACTAGAAGGAAATGCAACAATAAATCCTGATCTCACCTACGTGAGAGAGAAAGTTTTCAAGCTGGATTTTGCTATGGCCATGGCCTTATTATTATCAATTCCACTATTCGCCCACACAAGGCTCAATTTCATGTAAAAATGTGTCCTACTTAAAAAAAAAAAAAAAGTTAAATAGAATGCTGTTAGGCAGTCAAATGCCCTAGAGTCCATTAGCATAGAAGCAATAGGACAAACTAGAATTGTCATATAAAGGTGAAATAAATTAATAATGTTTTCTGGGCAATAGGTAATATTATTCATTCTGGTTTAGCCTAGAGGACTCAGAATTTTTTTTTTGCATATTTGAGGGACTTCTTTGTGGAAAAAGGACTTCATTTATTATATGTAGCTTTAGGGAGCAAAAGTCAGACCAATGGGTAGCTGTTAGAAATCTCAGAGGCAAATTGTTGTCCCATTTTTAGCAAATGTACAAGATCAAGGACAGCGTTTTACACAATGATTTACTTTCTGGTTTTACCTTATTTTCCCTTTCATTTTCTCTAATTTTTTCACTTGCTTAATTTAAATTTTAATTTATCTTATTTAATTGTGTATATTTTCCTAAGTAATGGGAGAGCATGAAATAAACAAACATATAAATAATGAGTGAATTGAAACCTGCAGTGTAGCAGATTTTCTCTCAATCTTAGGGGAAAGAAAAACACAATAGAACTTAGTAGTTGTGTGGCAGATGCTATTAGTTCCTGCACAATATACCCATGACCACAATGAGACAGGTACTGGGGCTGTCCTTTTGGGATTATTCAAAGATTTGGCAATCTCTTTTATGCTGATGCAAAGTTTTAAAAAATGTCCTATTCTCTATAAATTCTTAGTATAATGAGAAGGAAGAAAAATCTTTTGGAGTATAAAAAGAATGAAAAAAAAAGATATACCATCAAGATTCCTTCTTGGACATATCATTACTAATTTGTGTCACTTCTGTTAAAAATGGAAGGATAAGACTGACTTTTTCAGTTGCTTCTAAACTGCCTGGCTAACAATCACAAATGATTATGCTTAGAATTTTGAAGACAGCTGTTTTATGGAGAACGTGTTTTACATCAGCTCATTTCTGTTGCAGGCAAAAAATTGAGGCAGTAAAAGTTGAAGGACTTGACCACAGTGACAGCCAATCAGTAACCAAGATGAGAAATAGATTTTCAGCTTTCTGTCATTCAGGGTAATTTACCATTCACCAGATATGTACTAAGGTGTGGCCAAGTTCTAGCTGGATGCATACCTAAAGTGATTATTTTGATCAGCATTTTATAAAACAAGCCAAATTCAAGTACTGTCTATAATCACTGCTAATGGAAGATATTCCATCTCATTTCAAACTGGCATTCAGTGGACACAAATAGCCAAAAGATTTGGTTTAAAAATAAATAAATAAATAAATCCAGTACAACCCCTACCTTAGATTTAATCTCTATATAATCCTGGCATAATTATAGTATTTTCTGATCCTCCTTTTGCAGATATAGAACTTTTTTCAGGTACAGAACTATCTGCCATCCCATCAGGTTTTCCTTTTTCTCCATTAGTTTTGAGTTAATAATCAGTGTAAGAAGCTCATGGCCCCAATTTATTGAGGGAGAATTCAGTGAAAGGCAGCTGCTGTTATCTGAGGGAGGAATGGACTGCACAGGGCAGAGACCAACCATGTATGGCTGCTTGCATCCCTGTTTGGAGAGGAATCAGAGGGATGCTGTAGGAGAATCTGGGCCAAGATACAAAGGATCAAGCAATAGAGGGGTGCCTGGTTAGTTCAGTCAGTAGAGAACATGACCCTTGATCTCAAGATTTGGAGTTCAAGTTCAATATTGGGTGTAGAGCTTACTTTAAAAAAATAAAATAAAGGATCAAGCAATAAAAAATAAAAAAAGAAAAAGGAAAAATGGAGAGAATGAAGTTTGAGAGTTTAAGCAATTGGATATAAGGAAAAAATTTTTTGAAAATTTAAATTTTCCAGGGGTGCCTAGGTAGCTCAGTCCTTAACTGTCTGCCTTTGGCTCAGGTCATGATCCTGGCATCCTGGGATTGAGCCCTGCATAGGGCTCCCTGCTCAGTGGGAAGCCTGTTCACCCTCTTCCACTCCCCCTGTTTGTGTTCTCTCTCTTGCTGTCTCTCTCTCTGTCAAATAAATAAAATAAAATCTTGAAAACTGAATATCCCACCACTTCCTCCAAATAGAATTATAAGAATTTAATTAGGATTCAAAATGCATTTATATTATAATTTTGAAGTTAGGAAATAGTGCTTAAGAATGAGACAATTTTTTAAAATTATCAGCTTTCCTCAACATTTCATGTTATTAGAAATAACGATTCAACACAAATTATGACTACTCAATTTTTTATTTCATTTTAGTTTTCTTTTTTAGCTTTTAAGTTTTGTTTAGTTTTGTTCTCTTAAGAGCTGTTTTAGAGGCAGGTACAGATATTTCCCACCTTCTCTCTTCCCTCACACAGGTATCATCTCTCCCATTCCCAACATCCCCCACCAGAATAGTACATTTTTACTATTTTACTAAGCCAAGGATAAACCTACCCTGACATGTCATAATCCCCTAAAGTCTGTTGTCATTCTTAAGGTTCACTCTTAGTATTGTAGAGGTCCATCATTATAGTCTCGGAGTATTTTCATTGCCTGAAAAATCCTCTGTGCTTTGCCTATTTAGCTCTCCTCCCACTTCTATCCCTGGCAACCACTGATCTTTTTACTGTCACCATAGTTTTGCTTTTCCAGAAATGTCATCTGGTTGGAAGCATGCAGTATGTAGCCTTTTAAGATTGGTTTCTTTCACTTGGTACATGTAAGGGTCCTCTGTGTCTTTTCATGGCTTGATAGTTCATTTCTTTTTAGAGCTGAATAGTAATGCATCAATTGGATGTATCACCATTTATCCATTCACCCACTGAAGGGCATTTTGGTTGTTTCTAAATTTTTGTAGTTATGAATAAAGTTCTATAAATTTCTGTGTGAAAGTTTTTGTGTGAACATAAGTTTTCAACTCCTTTGGGTAAATACCGAGGAACACGATTGAGGGATCATATGGTAAAAGTATGTTTAGCTGTATAAGAAACTGCTAAACTGTCTGCTAAAGTGGCTTTATAATTTTGTTCCTACTAGCAATGAATGAGACTTTCTATTTCCATTGCTCCGCATCCTTGACAGCATTTGGTGTTACCAGTGTTTCAGATTTTGGCCATTCTAGTGAGATATCGTGTTGCTATTTTAATTTGCATTTCCCTGATTACACATTTTTGTGGGAGCACCTTCTTATATATATATTTTTGGTCATCCTTGCATGTTCTTTGGTGATGTGTCTGTTAAAATCTTTGGCCTATTTTTTTAATTGGGCTGTTTTTTTATTGTTGAGTTTTAAGAGTTCTTTGTGAATTTTGGGTAACAGTACTTTATCAAATGTGTTTTTTTGCAAATAGCTTCTCCCAGTCTGTGGCTGTCTTCTCATTCCCTTGATATTGCCTTTCACAGGGTGGAGATTTTAATTTAGTGAAGTCCAATTTATCATTTCTTTCATAGATATTGTTTAATGTTACTCCTAAAAAGTCATCACCATACTGAAAGTAAGCTACATTTTCTCTTATGTTATCTTCTAGGAGTTTAATAATTTTGCATTTTAAATTTAGGTCTGTGATACATTTTAAGTTAATTTTTTAAATAATGTAAGGTCTATGTTTACATTCATTTATTTGCTCAATTTCCTCCTGTTGTAGATACTCTTTTTGCTCCATTGTATTGCCTTTGCTCCTTTGTCAAAGATCAGTTGACTGTATTTATGTGTGTCTGTTTCTGGATTTACTATTATGTTCCACTGATTAACTCATCTATTTTTTTTTTCTAATACCACACTATCTTGATTACTGGAGCTTTATGGTAAGCCTTAAAGTTGAATAAAGTCAGTCCTCCAACTTTGTTCTCCTTCCATATTGTTTTGGCTATTCTGGATATTTTGTGTTCCCTATAAATTTCAGAAGCAGTTTGTTTATATCCATAAAATAACCTGCTGGGATTTTATGTCTATCTGTATTGAGTCTACAGATAAAATTGATAAGAATGGACATCTTGGCAATATTGAGTCTTCATGTCCATGAACATGGAATGTCTCTCCATTTGTTCTTTGATTTCTTTCACCAGAGTTTCATGGTTTGCTTCATGCTGATCTTGTATTTATTTTGTTTTTGTTTTTTTTTTAGAACAATAATAATACCTTTTTTTTTAATCAGGGAAAAATCTCAACTATCTAGAAATAACAATATACTTTTAAATAAGCCATAAATCAAAGAACAATCTCAAACAATAGAAAAGAGTTTCAACTAAATGTTAATGAAAACACAACATAAAATTTTGGGGGTATAGCTATAGCTTTTGGTGTTTTATAATAACCCAAGGGCAAGAGTGAGGCACATACTATTGACTCACTTGCAGTGAGGTTCCCTTCTCTCTGAGATCTTTTTTTTTTTTTAACTTTTTAAAATTAACATATATTACTTGCTTCAGGGATACAGGTCTGTGAATCATCAGTCTTACAGAATTCACAGCACTCACCATAGCACATATCCTCCTTAATATCTATAACCCAGCCCACCCTATATCTTGCCCCCATCCCCCAGCAACCTTCAGTTTGTTTCCTCAGATTAAGAGCCTCTTATGGCTTGTCTCCCTCCTTGGTCCCATCTTATTTCATTTTATTTCTCTCCTTACCCCCGAACCCCCCCCCACCTCTCAAATTCCTCATATCAGAGAGATCATACGATAATTGTCTTCCTCTGATTGGCTTATTTTGCTCAGCATAATAGCCTCCAGTTCCATCCATGTCATTGCAAATGGCAGGATATCATTCCTTTTGATGGCTGCATAGTATTCCACAATATGTATATACCACTTCTTCTTTATCCATTCATCCATTGATGGACATCTAGGTTCTTCCCATAGTTTGGCTACTGTGGACATTGCTTCTGTAAATATTCAGGTGTGCATGCCCCTTCAGATCACTACATTTGTAACTTTAGGGTAAATACCCAGTAGTGTGATTGCTGAGTCATAGCATAGCTCTATTTTTAACTTTTTGAGAAATCTGCATACTGTTTTCCAGGGTGGCTGCCCCAGCTTGCATTCCCACCAAGAGTGTATGAAGGCTCCCCTTTCCATGCATCCTCACCAATATTCGTTGTTTCCCGACTTGTAAATTTTAGCCATTCTGATTGGTGTGAGGTGGTATCTCCTGTGGTTTTGATTTGTATTTCCCTGATGGTGAGCGATGTTAAGCACTTTTTCATGTTTCTGTTGGCCATTTGGATGTCTTCTTTGCAGACATTTCTGTCTGTCTTCTGCCCATTTCTTGATTGGATTATTTGTTCTTCAGGTGTTGAGTTTGATAAGTTCTTCACAGATTTTGGATACAAGCCCTTTATCTGATATGTCATTTTCAGATATCTTGTCCCATTCTTTCAGTTGTCTTTTGGTTTTGTTGACTGTTTCCTTTGCTGTGCAAAAGCTTTTGATTTTGATGAAGTTCCAGTACATCATTTTTGCCCTTGCTTCCCTTGCTTTTGGTGGTGTTTCTAGGAAGAAGTTGCTGTGGCTGAGGTTGAAAGGGTTGCTGCCTGTGTTCTCCTCAAGGATTTTGATGGATTCCTGTCTCACATTGAGGTCTTTCATCCATTCTGAGTCTATTTTTGTGTGTGGTGTAAGGAAATGGTCTAGTTTCATTCTTCTGCATGTGGCTGTCCAATTTTCCCAGCACCATTTGTTGAAAAACTGTCTTTTTTCCATTGGACATTCTTTGCTGTTTTGTCAAAGATGAGTTGACCATAGAGTTGAGGGCCCATTTCTGGGGTCTCTATTCCATTCCACTGAACTATGTGTCTGCTTTTGTGCCAGTACTATACTGTCTTGATGATTACAGCTTTGTAATAGAGCTTGAATTCTGGAATTGTGATGTCACCAACTTTGATTTTTTTTTTTTTTTCAACATTCCTCTGGCTATTTCGGGTCTTTCCTGGTTCCATATAAATTTTAGGATTTTTTGTTCCATTTGTTTGAAAAACACTGATGCTATTTTGATAGAAATTGCATTAAATGCATATTGCTCTAGGTAGCATAGATATTTTCACAATATTTGTTCTTCCAATCCATGAGCATGGATAGTTTTTCCATTTCTTTGTGTCTTCCTCAATTTCTTTCATGAGTACTTTATAGTTTTCTGAGTACATATTCTTTGCCTCTTTGCTTAGGTTTATTCTTAGGTATCTTATGGTTTTAGGTGCAATTATAAATGGGATTGACTCCTTAATTTCTCTTTCTTCTGTCTTGCTGTTGGTGTATAGAAATGCAACTGATTTCTGTGCATTGATTGTATATCCTGACACTTTACTGAATTCCTGTATGAGTTCAAATAGTTTTGGAGTGGAGTCTTTTGGGTTTTCCACATAAATTATCATATCATCTGCAAAGAGTGAGAGTTTGACTTCTTCTTTGCCTTTTATTTCCTTTTGTTGTCTGATTGCTGAGGCTAGGACTTCTAGTACTATGTTGAATAGCAATGGTGATAGTGGACAGCCCTGCCATGTTCCTGACCTTAGGGAAAGAGTTCTGGTTTTCTCCATTGAGAATGATATTTGCTGTGGGTTTTTCATAGATGGCTCTTATGATATTGAGGTATGTATCCTCTATTCCTACAATGTGAAGAGTTTTGATCAAGAAAGGATGCTGTACTTTGTCAAATGCTTTTTCGGCATCTATTGAGAGTATCATATTGTTCTTGTTCTTTATTTTATCAATGTACTGTATCACATTGATTGATTTGTGGATGTTGAACCAAACTTGCTGGCCAGGAATAAATCCCACTTGGTGGTGGTGAATAATCCTTTTAATATACCTATTGGCTAGTATTTTGGTGAGAATTTTTGCATCCGTGTTCACCAAGGATATTGGTCTGTAATTCTCCTTTTTGATGGGGTCTTTGTCTGGTTTGGGGATCAGGGTAATGAGTTTGGAAGTTTTCCATCCATTTCTATTTTTGGGGACAGTTTCCAGAGACTAGGTATTAATTCTTCTTTAAATATTTGGTAGAGTTCCCCTGGGAAGCCATCTGGCCCTGGGTTCTTGTTTGTTGGGAGATTTGGGATGACTGCTTTAATCTCCTTACTGATTATGGGTCAGTTCAGGTTTTCTATTTCTTCCTGTTTCAGCTTTGGTAGTTCATTTGTCTCTAGGAATGCATCCATTTCTTCCAGGTTGTCAAATTTGTTGGTGCTCATAATATGTTCTTATAATTGTATTTCTTTGTGTTGGTTGTGTTCTCTTTCAGTCATGATTTTATTAATTTGGGTCCTTTCTCTTTTCTTTTTGTTAAGTCTGGCCAGACGTTTATCAATCTTATTAATTCTTTCTAAGAACCAGCTCCTAGTTTTGTGGATTTGTTCTACTGTCCTTTTGATTTCTATTTCATTGATTTCCACTCTGATCTTTTTTTTTTTTTTTTTTAAGATTTTATTTATTTGACAGAGAGAAACACAGCCAGAGAGGGAACACAAGCTGGGGGAGTGAGAGAGGGAGAAGCAGGCTTCCTGCCCAGCAGGGAGCCCAATGTGGGACTCAATCCCAGGTCTCCGGGATCATGACCTGAGCTGAAGGCAGTCGCTTAATCAACTGAGCCACCCAGGCACCCCTCCACTCTGATCTTTATTAGTTCTCTTCTCCTGCTGGGTTTAGGCTTTCTTTGCTCTTCTTTCTTCAGCTCCTTTAGGTGTAGGGTTAGGTTGGGTGTTTGAAACCTTTCTTGTTTCTTGAAAAAGCTTTGCATTGCTATGTACTTTCCTCTTAGGACCGGTTTGCTGTGTCCTAAAGATTTTGAACAGTTGTGCTTATATTTTCATTGTTTCCATGAATTTTTTTTAAGTCTTCTTTAATTTTCTGGTTGACCCATTCATTCTTTAATAGGATGCTGTTTAGCCTCTATGTATTTGAGTTATTTCTAACTTTCCTCTTGTGGTTATGTTCTAGTTTCAAAGCATTGTGGTCTGAAAATATGCAGGGAATGATCCCAATCTTTTGTTACCAGTTGAGACCTGATTTGGGACTCAGGATATGATCTGTTCTGGAGAATGTTCCATGTGCACTAGAGAAGAATGTGTATTCTGTTGCTTTGGGATGGAATGTTGTGAATACATCTGTGATGTCCATCTGGTCCAGTGTGTGATTTAAAAACCTTATTTCCTTGTTGATCTTTTGCTTAGATTATCTGTCTATTTCAATGAAGAGGTGTTAAAGTCCCCTACTATTATCGTGTTATTGTCTATGTGTTTCTTTGATGTAGTTATTAATTGGTTTATACAACTGGCTGCTCCCTTGTTAGGGGCATAGATATTTAAAATTGTTAGATCTTCTTGTTGGATAGACCCTTTAAATATGATATAGGGTCTTTCCTTATCTCTTATAGTCCTTGGCTTAAAATCTAATTTGTCTGATATAAGGATTGCCATCCCAGCTTTCTTTTGATATCCATTAGCATGGTAAATTGTTTTCTGTCCCCTCAATTTAAATATGGTGAGTCTTTGGGTCTAAAATGAGTTTCTTAGAGACAGCATATCAATGGGTCTTCCTTTTTTATCCATCTGATACCGTATGTGTCTTTTGATTGGGACACATAGCCCCTTTACATTCAGGGTAACTATTGAAAGATAAGAATTTAGTGCCATTGTATTGCCTGTAAGGTGACTGTTACTGTATATTGTCTATGTTCCTTTCTGGTCTGTTACTTTTAGTTTCTCTCTTTGCTTAGAAGACCTCTTTCAATATTTCCTGTAGGGCTGGCTTGCTGTTTGCAAATTCTTTTGGTTTTTGTTTGTCCTGGAAGCTTTGTATCTTCCCTTCTATTTTCAATGACAGCCTAGCTGTATACAGTATTCTTGGATGCATATTTTTCTCAATTAGTGCTCTGACTATATCATGCCATTCCTTTTTGGCCTTTCAGGTCTCTATGAATAGGTCTGGGGCCAACCTAATATTTCTACCATTGTATATTACAGATCTCTTGTCCCAACCTACTTTCAGGATTTTCTCTTTGTCACTGAGACTTGTAAGTTTCACAATTAGATGAAAGGATGTGGAGCTATTTTTATTGATTTTGAAAGTAGTTCTCTGTGCCTCCTGGATTTTGATGCTTATTCCATTCACCAAATTAGGGGAATTCTCTGCTATAATTTGCTCCAATATATCCTCTGCCCTTCTCTTTCTTCTTCTTCTGGGATCCCAATTATTCTAATATTTTTTTCATCTTAGCTTATCACTCAAATCCTCCCCTTGTGGTCCAATCATTGTTTGTCTCTCTTTTTCTCAGCTTCTTTATTCTCCATCATTTGGTCTTCTATATCACTAATTCTCTCTTCTGCCTCATTTATCCTAGCAGTAAGAGCCTCCATTTTTTATTGCACCTCATCAATAGCTTTTTTTGATTTCCACTTGGTTAGATTTTAAGTTCTTTTATTTCTCCAGAAATGGATTCTCTAGTATCTTCTATACTTCTTTTGAGTCCAGCTAGCACCTTGATAACTGTCATTCTGAACTCTAGTTCTGACATATTACTAATGTCCCTATTGATTAGGTCCCTAGCCATTGGTACTACCTCTTGATCTTATTTTTGAGGTGAGTTTTTCCACCTTGTTATTTTATCCAGATAAAAATGGATGAATGAGAGAACAAGATACTAAGATGGTCATGACAACCCCAGAAAAATATACACTAACCAAATCAGAAGATACCTGAAACCAAGGGTAAATAAGGGGGAAAAAATCTCTCTCTATATATTCCTCTCTCTCTCTCTCTCTCTCTCTATATATATATATATATATATATATATATATATACACACACACACACACACACACACACATAATTAGACTGGTGAATAGAACGAAGCTACACACTTGATTTGGGGTGTATTTTGTTCTGTTAGAAGAAACTGTCTCCCAACATTTTAAAGAAAGAAAAACATAGGTGCACAAAATAAGGGTATACATGATGAAGGCATAGAATATGCCTATAAGGTTGAAAATTTAAAAATATTTTATAAAAGGAATTGATAAGATAAGAAATTTGTTGAAAAAAGAATAAAAGAAGAGGAAATAATGTGATGAAGCTGGAGACGAGAACAAAGCCATGCACTAGGTTTAGGGTGTATTTTGATATATTAGAAGAAATTGTATCCCAAAATTTTAACGAAAGAAAAACTTATATGTATACAAAAAATAAGCTAAAATACAATGAAGGGATAGAATATCATTATAACAATGAAAATTAAAAAAAGGTTTTTTTTAAAAGATATTGATAAGGTAAAATAGTTTAAAAATCATTAAAATAGGAAAGAGAAAAAATTAAAAATAGAATAAGAAAAAATATATAATTAAAAAAATTTAACTTTGAAAGACTAAAGAATCATGGGGAAAAAGCCATGAACTCTACATGATGCATTGCCCTAGCTCTGAAGTTTAGCAGTTCTCATTGATGAGTGAACTTGGTCTTGGCTGAATGTTCTTGCTAATCTTTTGGGGGAGGGGCCTGTTTCAGTGATTCTCACATGTCTTTGCCCAAGGTGGAACTACCCCATCCTTGCCAGGGGCCAGGCTAAACAATCATCTCGGGTTTGCTCTTGGGAGCTTTTGTTCCCTGAGCACATTCTGTACAGCTTTGGGGGACAGGAATGAAGATGGCAGCCTCCCAGTCTCCAGCCCAGAGGAGCCGAGAGCCCAGGGGCCCCACTCCTCAGTGCACCCTCAAAAAAAGCAGTCTGTCACACCTGTCTCCCTGGTCTCTGACCACACTCTGTGCTCACCCAGCCTGTGACCAAGCATTTCCATTTCTGACACTTGGCCTTGTTTGGAGTCTCCAAACTCAGCAGATTCCTGCAGGGTGCTGTTGCACTGCTCCTTCCAGAGGAGGAAGGAGGGCATCTCCCCGGATCTGCCACTTGTGGGGTCCATGCTCAAAGAGCTGTGGCCCATTGGTGCCTTGGATCATGGTTTAAGGTAATCCCAAGCTGAGAGCCCACCCCTGGGCTCTGCCTTTGCAGCTGGCTTTCCTGCTTTGAAACCTTGGAGCTCTGCCATGCTCAGGCATCCTGGGTCCTTCTGTGACCCCAGGAGTCCTGAGACCACTCTGTTCCCATGAGGGCTCCACCTTTTGCTTAGCTTCTTGGGTACCGTCCCTCAGGGGAGCTGACTTCAAAAGGTTCCGATGTTGTGCTCCGCTGCTCTACTCCTGGCCAGGAGCCAGCAGTCCCCCCCCCCCCCCCCCCGCAGTCTATCTTCCCAAATGTTGCCTCCGATTCACTTCTCAGTGCATCCTACCTTCCAGAAAGTGGTCACTTTTCTGTTCCTAGAACTGCTGCTCTTCTTCTCTTTGATCTCCTGTTGAGTCTGGTGTTGTTCCAACTGGTTTGATAACCATCCAGCTGAACTCCTTAGACCTGATGGTATCTAGGTCTCCTACTCTTCTGCCATCTTGCTCCTCCCCCTATTATAAAATTTTTAAACACTTTTTAGAGTGATCTCTAGGACTCTTAAATATTCAGTCTGACAGACTATTCTCATAGTCTACAGACTATTAGTTTTATAGTTTACAGACTACTCTTACAGTATTTAAGTACTTACAGTCTCTCAAAAGGGGAAAAATAACTTTATAAGAAACAGTAAAGGAGAAATAAATAAAATGAAGTCTATGAGATTGATATTAGCATTGCTTAAAACATATGCTGTCTCACCATGAGCACACTGACATGCACACATGAACTACTATCTAGCTGAACTGGGACATGATGATATCTAGGTTTCCTACTCCTGTATATATTTTGTTATATCTATACCTAATATTTCATTTTTGGGAGTGCTAATATAAATGGTATTTTTATTATTTTTAAATCCTTTTGTTCATTGTTGAAATATAGGAAAGCAAACTGACTTGTACACTAATTTTTTATCCTAAAACCTAGCTGTAATCACATATTTGTTCCAGGATTTATTTTTATTTTTTGTCAATTCTTTTGAACTTTCTACATAGGCAATCTTGTTCTATGTGAACCAAGACATTTTTATGTTCCATCCCAACCTGTATACTTTTTTTTCTTGCCTTAATGTATTAACAAGGATTTCCAGCACAGTGTTCAGAAGGAGTGGTAAGAAGGGACATTCTTGCCTTGTTCCTTATCTTAGGGAGAAGTCTTTGAGTTTCTCACCATTAAATATGATGTTAGCTGCAAGTTTTTTTGTAGATAGTCTATATCATGTTGAGAAAGTTCTCTATTCATAGATTACTGAGAGTTTTTATCATGAATGGGTACTAGATTGTCAAGTAGTTTTTCTGTATTTATTTATATCATCATGTGCTCTTCCATTTCTTCTTTCTTTTCTTCTTTCTTTCTTTCTTTCTGATTATTGAGGTAATGGATTACATTGACTAATTTTCAAAAGTTTGATCAGCCTTGTGTACCTGAGATTAATCCTACTTGGCTGTGGTATATTATTCTTTTGATACATTATTAGATTGGATGTGCTAATATCTTGTTGAGGATTTTATCCATGTATGCTCATGAAAGATATTGGTTGCTCATTTTTTTTTCTCTTCTTGTTAACTATTTCATAGTAAAGTATGACTAGAGGAGAACTTTCTCAACTTCATTTAGACTATCTCTGTCTAGTGTTGGTATTAGGACAAAGCTAGCATCATAGAAAGTTTTAGGAAGTATTCTCTCTGCTTCCATCTTATGAAAGAGATTATAGAAAGTTGGCATAATTTCTTCCTTAAAGATACAGTTTTTTTAAGATGCACTCATCCCCCCCATACTTATTTGATCATGAGAATCATCAGGAGCTTGTGCTCAAAATTTAAGTTTCCAGAATGTACTCTATCTACTGAAGCAGATTCTCCAGGGAAGTTACTTGGTAATCTGCAATTTTTTATTAAAAAAAATCTGATATTAAAGGTGATTTTTAAGATCTGGCAAATTTGGAAAATAATTCATTAGAGAATGTTACGTAAGAGCCAAACTCATGGGCATAAGTTCTGTCTGGGGAGGAAAATTACTTTGAGTGGATACCTTGGCCCAAGGTGACCCTCTCACTTCACTGGTCACCCAATATAAACTACTGGTCATAACAGGTTTATCCCCCAATTCATAAAACATTAATGAAAACCAAATCTGTTCCAAAATGCACCTTCTATTGGTTCTCATTGTTTTTGGAAAAACTGCACTTAAATGACTATCATTGTTACTACAGTCACTCTTTATAGTCCCTATTTAGCTAGAAAGAGAAAGTCAAATTAACTTTACAAGCCTCATGAGAGACTTTATTTTAAGCCACCACACATGGCTAATTAACAGCATATGTTGTATGGAGTCCAGTGACTGCAGCCACAATAGATAATTTATATGACAATGAAAATGAGTCACTTTGAGGCCAATTTAATTTATTTTCTAGGGCTAATAACAGAGGAATAATTGATGCTATCAACTGTGAGTACCTTCATTTGTTTTTGTATCTTTTTCCACTTAATAACAAAAAGACTACCACCTGCAAAATCTCAATTTCTCTCTCTCTCTTTTCTTTTTTAACTAGAAATATGAGTGTCATAAAAGATATTGCTGCTGTCATGAAAATAGTATGGGGTCTACAAAGTAAAAACTATACCTTATTCAAATGCTGCTTGTGCTTTCATTTGCCCTGTGATTTGGGGATTTTCATTTAACTTACCAGAATGCCAGTCTACTCATGATTATAATTGTAGTACTGAAATCTCCCTATATGGAGAATAAATAAGATAAACCATATGTTGTAGATTGGCTTGTCCCCCAGTCTTCATTCTCTTCTACCATGTGGTCTTGCAATGTGTAAATGTAAGTGACATATACTTCCTACCCCTTGATGTGGGCTTCATCATGTGGATCATTTTAGTGGATGGGCCAGTGTGCCAGTGTGCCAGTGTCAAGGTAAGGCCTTAAGAGATCTTGGAGCTTACTCTTTCAATCCTGAGACCTGTCATAAAAAGAACATTCCCTGGGAAGCCATTGTCCCTCCGCCTAAGATGATCCAGAATGAATATATTTGGGGAAATCTTAAAAAAAATACAAACTACCTTGAATCAGGGATGGCTCAGCCAACTTGCAGATCCATTGATAAGTAAATTCTCATAAGTCACTGAGTTTGAAGTAGTTTGATATGCGAGTTTATTGTAGTAGCAAAAGCTACTTTGTTATGTAATACTTCTGATGTAGTAGGCTCACAAGAGTATTCTATCTCCCTTTAAATATTTCATTTAGTATTGTTTGAAATTAAAATACAAGTATAAAATATGTAAAATACAAGTATGTAGGGAAGGTCTAAGCTGGTGGGCAACACACGTAAATACATATGAATGCACAGGTACTAGGAGCATAGAGGACATGGGTGGGATATTGAGGCTTTAAAAGGAGAATCCGGCATAGAATTGATAAGGGGACTATAGAGACAAATTAAAAAAAAACACTGAAAAAATAAAATAAAGTATTAAAAAAGACAAAAGACAAATAAAAAAATTAAAAGAGGTAAAGGAAGCAATTCTTTGAACACTAGAAAATAAAGTTGTTTGGGAAATTGTCCATCCAGATTTACTTACTTTGCTAAGGTACCATAGCAGCATAAAGAATTTAAAGACAGAAGTTTATAAGCTCCCTGGTAAGGTAAGACCCACAGCCACATAAGCTCACACAGTAATGGTGTAACACATAATAAGCCCAGTAGCAAATGACAAACTATGTCCACAGTACCCAGCCAGTGTTAAGCACAGAATAGATGTTCAGTATATTGTGGTTGCTTTTCTACTGACTTGACCAAGGAATGTTGATGGTTTTGCCCCAGTCAAAGTTCCCATCTGACTGTGGTTCATTAAAGGTAGGACCAATATCGTCCTAATCTTTGTGTCCTTAGTGTTACATGTAAGAGACCAGCATGCATAGAAAGTACCCTTTTTCTTCAGAATAAAAGCTGAAAGGAAAGAGGTAAAAGTTTCTAAAATACCTCCTGAATTAATCAGTGGCAACATTTACCATGTAAGAAAGAAAATTCACTCTCTTAAACGATCACTAAGTGTGATTTATGCTTTCCTATAGCTTTGTTTTTGACCCTTGCAACCAACCTGGTGGACATTTCTGGTTCCTGATACTTTACTCTACCTTCTTGTCAAATTAAAAAGAAAAGAAAAATCCATTCATTATGGGGTAAAGGCCTTTAAACAAACACAAGATTAATTTGCTTGATTGATATACTTATTTTACCTAGATATAAAAGGAATTAATGTGTCTGGTATTCTTCAGTCTTATGCACTTTTATAATAGAAGACAAAGACCTCTGGCTTTGCCTTATGTAGGTCCTATAAGACACCTAACAGAACATTGATTACGATTTGGACAATACAGTTCACTAAGACCTTTAGTGGAAGATCTTAAAAGGAAGAATAAGGTACCATCCTTCCTCTCAAAGAGATTACAGTCTAGGAAGGGGGATTGGAAAGTTACACAAAGACCCAACACAGGAAATTCAGGTAAAGGTTATAAATGGCTTGCCAACAGAGACAGCATTTTACATTCAAAGAAGTTCCCAGAGGAACCTGGTACTTGCAGTCAAATAAAGCCACAGAAATAAATGAATTTACCTAAACTTACTGCTTAGCTTATCACTCAGAAACTTGGCCAGAGGTAAGTGTGTAAATTCAATCTTGAATATGTACTCTCATAATGGAAGTTCTGAGAGTCTCCACAGTAAATACAGGAGAGCATTCTCTGCATACTTTAGCAACCAAATGTATATTAAGCTGATATGTTAATGAGTTCTTCAGAAGTTCTTCGGAGCATAGCTGAGGTACTAGAGTTTAAAAGACAGGAATCTTAACTGCCCCTCAGGGAGCAGAGTCCCAGGAATCTAGAGGGCTTTTATCTGATCAGGTGCCAGGAGAAGAGGACAAGGGTTTCTGGAATTGTGGGTCTGTTGGCCTGGAGGCTGCTTATTTGTGAGGAATGAGCCCTGCCTACATCTACACTGTGATTAGATGGAAATGAAGATGTTTTAAAGTTAAATACACTAAACACTTTCCCTGACTCCCTTTCGAATATCATTCATCTTTCTAAATTCAAATTGCTTATCTTTATCTTCTTCCTGTAGGATTTTTCACATTGAAGAATGACAAATAAAGCCGTATTTGAAGAACTATACCTATTGTAGCCAAATAGATATTAAGCTTAAGACAGAATAGATTTTTTATATATGTCAAAACTCATTTATTTTTCATATCCACAAAGAACAGAATAAGAAAATAGAAATATAAGAGATTAAGGTTAAAAAAAATCATAACCACATACAAGGCTGTGACTTTTTGTTCACTAAATTTAGTCTTTGGCAGTTCCTTTCTGCATGGGTCTGACTTTGGTATAAAGGTAGCCTTAATGATAGTTATCTGTTTCTTTAGAAAGTAGAACAAAAAGAACAATCTCCCTCTAACTGTACTTAAACAATATATGCTGACCCCAGATGATACAGGTTTACCAGATTTTACAAACCAGCTGATTTATAATTCATTTATAATTTAAATATAAATATAAATGATTTATTATTAATTTATGAGTATAAATATAATTATTTATTGCATTAATATATTAAATATAAGTATAACTAAATAAAAATATTAAAATATTAAAATTTAAACATAAATAAAAATTTATAATTAAATAGATTATACCAAAAACAGAGGTAATAAATTTCAAGCCACAATACTTTCTAATTATTTTACTGACATCTTAAGGTCATCTACACCTTTGAGTGCAGAAATGCCATCTAATGGCGTGCTACTGCACACGTCTTTCCAGCCCTAAATTAATGATGTCATGTTGGTAGCTGGAGGCCAGTGGCAGTGAGGCTATTTATCCCATGGAAATCAGCAAATGCTATGATAAAGGTTTGACTTATTGTTTTGTTGATTGTCTAGACTTAAGAAAGAGAGGATGAAAATGTTAATAATGAAGACCAAAGTTAAAAGTAAGTCATGTCTGGTGCCAAGGCTGAAAGGTTTCAATTTAATGGTTAGCATTTGTACAAAAGTGAGAATTGGCTTAATTACACATTACATCTAATGACAATAAAACGATTCCCAGATTGGGATGCAATTCCATCTGTCCAATCATGGTTGAATTGCACTTTAAGTTGGCTATGGATAAAAAGTGGTGAAAATCAAGAAAAGCATTCTGTGAGAACCAATTGGCTACATGGAATTTGTAATAAATATTTCATATGTTCTTAATTTTTTGTGAATTGTGTGCTACACATCTTTTATATCATTAAAACGCTCAGTAAAATTATATGTACACGTGTATGCACACATTCCTGCTTCCTGAGAGCTGCTCATTAAACACTTACCAGCACATCAACTGCAAAAGATTACATGATACTTGACTTTCTCTACTTGGCTTATTTCACTCAGGACTAAAACAAAATAAAATAATTTTAAAAAAAGAAAGAAAAAAAAAGATGAAAAAAAAGGAGAAAAAGATTACATGAAAGAAAAATAAAATTTCCTCCCACTCCAAAGTTTGAATATTTGAATAAAATACTTCTTAACCAAATTATTGTTAAGCTGGGGAATTCTTTGGCTTTTTAGATATTGGGGAAAATAAGGCATAAGGGAAGGGGGGAAAAACCAGAGTGGATTAGAAACGGTGTTTAAAAACACTGAACCAGTGACCCCTCAAGGTCGTGTTTAGTTCTTAACTAAGTGACACTGGTGGTTCAAGTGTGAGTGGATTATAAATTAGATTCAGTGCAAGTTTCCTGCCCCCTCCTCCAAGTACTCACTGTCTTTCTCATGAAACATGGCTTTTTTTTAAAGGTTTGGAATTTTGAAACTCCCCTGGAGTTTGAGTCATAGCTTTTAGGCTTAGGATGGGATTTAAAAGGATAAAGGGTCTCCCTTTCATCCACTGGAAGGATGTGGAGAAAACTGATATTTGTGTTGCAGAGAAAAAAATAATTTTCGCCAAAGCCAAAACATGGTGTTAAACAACAGCCTAATTCTCTTACATGAGGCAATCGATATAGAACTAAAGTAGCAGTGTTATTTCTTTATTAATTGTTAATATGAATAAGGTCTAATATTTGGTCTATGTCTGACATTGAACAAGAACACTGATTGACCAGTCAACATAAATATGTCTATTAATTTGGGAAGCTATTCCTGACATGATTAAACTTTGAAAAGCACGCTTAATTTATGGTATTTGGTTGCTAGGACA
Source organism: Spilogale gracilis (assembly GCA_004023965.1). Classification (NCBI taxonomy): domain Eukaryota; kingdom Metazoa; phylum Chordata; class Mammalia; order Carnivora; family Mephitidae; genus Spilogale; species Spilogale gracilis. The sequence goes on from PITA01016569.1 coordinate 19,583, forward strand.
ACAAGAGCAAAGCTTATTTTTGCATTAATTCAAACCACTGTATTGATTATTCATTGCTGGATAATAAATTTTCTCAAAATGTAGTGGCTTAATACAATATTTTATCATTCCTTACACATCTATGGCCTGCTACTGTTGTCTGGCATCTCTCATGCTTTTTGTTAATTTGAGGGGTTAGCTGGGCTGGAGTTGGAGGGCCTACTGTATCCTAATCTACGTTGGAGATGGCTGAAGTCTAGGGCCATTCTATCCATAGGATCTCTCATTATTTTGTAGTCCAGTCTGAGCTAGTTTTCATAGTCTGTGTTTGGTCTCAGGACTTAAGGTGGAAGCTTCCAGACTGTGACATAGGCTTGGAATCAGCAGGACATGACTTCCACCACATTTTATTGGTCAAAGAAGCCATAAATCTGGTATAGCTACAACGGAAGAGGAAACAAGAGCCTCCTCTTGATGGGAAGAGCTGCAAGGTTGTATAGTGAAGGTTCACAGGAAAGACTATGTTCACTTTCTGCAAGCAGGCAATCTCAGTCACAACCCCCAGAAAATATGTACAGGTTGCTTGATAATATTATTTTATGTGTGAATATCTATTCCTAATTCTATCTTAATGATTAAAGCATCTATCTTATTAATGTTGCTTGAAAGTATATTAAGTAATATCATTTTCAATCATAAAAACATACAGAGTGTTAAGGATGAATTGTTCTGGCTAAAGAGATAAGATGAAGACCCAGTGGTCACCCTGATAATGCATAAAATGCACATCTGTGTTAATTTCAAGTCTCTGGTGCTGCTGATCTGTTAAGGCCGGCTCTTAGTGATTCTGCAGCTGAGTGTTCAACAGACTAGAATGTCTTTTCTGCCCAAACCAGTTAGATGTTTCTACATTTAGAATGTGCCTACCATCATTTCCTTTTCTAAAAGCCAAATTCCCTGACCTTATAAATAAGAGGAAAGTAAATTGCATTGTCATTGCACTGTCTTGCACATATTTTGAATATTTTCTTAAGAAAATAAAGAAAAGCGAAAGAGAAGTTTGGAAATGGTAGAGTTTTGAGGCATGTGGTTGTGTTTAGAGTTGGCATGGAACTAACAGTCGCCCTCCCCACCTCCACCCCAGCAATAATCAATTCCTTTTACTGGTACTCCTTAAATCTGAGTCCTGGACGTCCTATAGGACACTCCTTTAGTCCAGGGAGCTCAACACCACTGAGGCAGAAGGCTGTGTGCTTGTTAAAAGGGAGACAGGAGAGGACTGGCTTCTTTTCTTGGAGGGAGAGAGGGGGAAAATTGGAAAAGCCAGAATCAGATTCAGCTGTAGTGCCTTCTGAACTTTAACCTGAGGTGTGAAGGACATTTTAAACACAGACGTTCTGATGCTGCAGTTCATGTACTTGTGCACAGGAGGTTGTTGTTGAAGGTCTCCAGAAAATAGGTTTTTGGACCAGGCAGACCTGCCTTGGAGGACTGGTTCTACCCGCCGTGGGTATTGGGACAAGTTATTTAAGTTTTTTTGGTCCAGAGATAATAAAAATAATATTTACCTCAAAGGGTTACTTGAGGTTGAAGTGAGATACTGTTAGCAATTTGTAGAGCAACTTGCTCCATTGAGCTCTGACGAGCAGGAGGCTACAGTTGTTATTAGTTGTAATTAGATATTAAAATTAAAAAATAACTTTTTAGAAATAAAAAGGCCAAACACAGCCCCAAATGAAACAATTAAAATGGACTTATGAGACAATAGAGAGCACTACATTTTTGTATGTTTTTCACATTTGTATTCATTTTGAGTATAAATGTGTAATTTTCCAATTTGTATTACTTACTAGGATTAGGGTAACAAAAAGGAAAATATAAAATTATTGTATCTACTTCATATTCTGAATATCTCAATTACCTACCTTGATATGCAATTTTTGTGTTGGAGCATCCTCTACTATAAAGGGCATGCACAGAGTGGGGTGAGGGTTACACATACCTTTTCTCTTGACTTTAGATGCCATTCATTTCTTAGCAAGAGTTTGTTCACTTCCTATTCTCCTATTTGAAATATCTTTTCAGTTCTTTTTCTTTTTTTTTTTTTAAGATTTTATTTATTTATTTGAGGGAGAGAGAGTGAGTGAGGGAGAGCATGAGAGGGGAGAAGGTCACTGGGAGCCTGATGTGGGACTCAATCCCTGGACTCCAGGATCATGACCTGAGCCGAAGGCTGTGGCTTAACCAAGTGAGCCACCCAGGAGCCCCTCAGCTCTTCTTTAATCTCCTGTAGGATCCTTTTGCCAATGCTTTTTCTGAAAGCATAAAGGGTTTTTTCTATAATTGTCTCATCTCAACTCACTAAGTGTCAGCTTGGTAGCCTGGGAGCTTCCTAAGTACTAATAAAATTCCTGAATTTTCTTCTATTGTAGCCTTATAGCTTTCACAAAGTACATTTCGACCAGAAAGTTTCTCTCTCCAAGATCTCTTTTATTCATATTTGTATTTTCTGGTCACTTTACCTCATGTAAAATGACATTACCACAATAGAGAATGAAATCACAGCCTCTTAGAAGGTTTCTTTTTTAGAGGTGATTTATTAAAAATTGCAGAAGTAGGCTTGGGCCTGAAGTGGGGTTTTGAGTCAATCTAGTTATTCCGTCCGAAATTATGGACCAGTTCCTCATCCCTACCCCAGTCTCTGGTCATCTATTTACGCGAGTCAAAATGCATGCAGAAGAGGAATCTGCTGGGAGGAAATGTAGGGTTAATGTTTCTTGGGGAGAAAGAGTGAGAGGAGGGAGACACTGTGGTGCCTGGCCAAGGAAGGTCAGCTGCTCCCTGTTTAGAAGTGCCTGTAGCAAAAGCTAAGAGTCATATTATTATGAAGGAATGTTTAGTATTTGAGCAGGCATATTCTTGGAATTCACGTCCAAAGGTCCACACAGAGCTGAGGATGTTGGTATTCCCCTCAGCTCTGTACTGAGATACATGATTGTTTTAGTCATGTAGCGCTGCATACCAAACCACCCCAAAATAGTGGCTTAAGCAATGGCGGCATTTCTTTTGCTCACGTTTTGGCAATTTGGGCAGTTTGGCAGGAACAATCAAGGCTGCTCAACTACCTGTGAGCTGGAGCGTCTCCAAAGCTGGGAGACGTGGAGTGGCCTAAAGGTCTCTCTTTTCACACATCTAGCAATTGATGCTGGTTATAGGCAGGCAGCTTAGCCAAGGCTTCTAGTGGGAACACATGGCCTCGCCATGTGGCCTGTGCTTCCTCACAACATGGTGGCTGGGTTCCAAGTGCTCAGATCCCAAAGAGCCAAGAGCCAGGAGGAAGCTATGTCCTTTCTATGAGCTAGTCCTCAAAGCCACATGGCATCACTTCTGCCTTCCTCTATTGTTCGAAACATCCGGAAGTCACCCAGGTTCAAAGAGAGGGAAAAAAGAATCTATTTCTTGATGGGGGAGTGGCAAAATCATGGATGAGCACGTGGGACAGGAAGTTATGCTGTGACCAGTTTTGGAAAATGCAGTCTTTCCTAGAGACTCATGGGACTGCTGGAGTTCGTTAGGGTTAAACAGTTTTAGAAGAGCTGAGGAGACATGAGGCACATGGGTTTCTCGGGCAGCATCCAGGCACCAATCCTGGTGGTGGCGCCTGCCGTTCTCTTGGCTCCTAGGCAGAAGATACCACAGGGCAGCCGCATAAGAAAACAGGAAAGGAATGATGCTAGTCTTATATGCAGCACCCCAGGAAACCCTGGCGTTTTTGAGACTGTTATGTGAGTGAGGATTATTAGCCAAGGAAGTTCGTATATTTGTGCAAATGTGAATTCTTTTGGCTGTAGCCAGGTAAGGCCTAGAGCAGTGCAGGCTAATAATATTAAACAATCCCTGAGTGACTTTCCTGCAGTATGGTTTTACATCAGAGATTTTGTTTCTGAGTATCATTGAATTGTTTCCCTTTTCCCTGAATCTATCTTTAAAGTGACTTCTTTTTCAAATTGAAACCAGAAAGTATTGGATCCTTTTAAAATCAACAAGTGATTGTCTTTGTTATCATAATTTCATAGAAATTCATGGGTAAGCTATTAAATTTCTTATCTGTACAACTGGTTTATGTTACAACTGCATTCTTATCTTATCTCTTGTCCTTTCATGTAGACATTAGATATTCTTTTAACTGGTTCACTTCTCAAAAGAGATTTCAGGGAAGTTTGATTTAACTTACACTGGTGTAACTTTTGGTATAAGTAGACTCAGCGGTGCTTTCCTTTCTCCTGAAATCCTGAAATGCTAAATCCATGTGATAATGTTCAAGGTTCTTGAATGATTACCATCATTGACCAAAGCAGAGTCATTGGTAGATTTGGCAGTCAGAATTTATTTCCCTACTAGCTCACATCCTAATTTCTTTTTCTTCACATTAAATATGTGGCATGCCAGCACCAATGCTAGACCCCTGGTGTCTAATTATTACCTTCATTCTTGGCCACAGCTGTTCATGAAGACTGCTGCTGTGACTTTTCATGGCAACTCTTGACAATATCTTGCCCTTTACCTTCCGGTGACTTCTTTCCTTTAGTAATCTGTTATAAGGAAATTTCTCAATTTGAAAAACCGAGCAAATTATACCTACTGGATCACTTATATAGTATGCTGTATGTAGATCTTATTTAAAATAGGGGGAATTTAATAGATGAGAGACAAACCCCCCTTTTTTTTTAGGTTGGTCCTTTTATTCTGTAAACTTTGTACTACAGGCATATGGTTTTCCCCTAATTTAATTCTCAATCTACTTGCCCAAGAATGAAAATTAGTTTTGTTAAGATATGGTTTCTTAAGGTCCTTTGGAAGTTCTCATATTTTCATGATCTATGCCATATTAATGGTGGTTTTCAGGCACATTGTTTGTGTGTTTCGATTACAAAATATGTTGCATGATCCACCAGACATACAAATTCATCATAAAGACTAGAAATACAGGTGTGAATTTTTTTCCCATATACTTTCTAGTCTAAGGGCTCAGCTTCAGTATGTTTAAGTTTACCAAGTGTGATGGTTAATTTTATGTGTTAGCTTAACTGGACCACAGAGGGACCATATATTTGATCCAACATTATTCTAAGTGTTTCTGTGAGGATGTTTCTGGGTGAGATTAACACTGAAGTAGGTAGACTGAGTAAGGCAGCAACATGGGTGAGTTTCATCTGATCAGTTGAAAACGTGAACAGAATAAAAAGACTGACCTTCCTCTGAGCAACAGAAAATCTTTTCTGCCTGATTGCCTTTGAACTAGGGCACTGGCTTTTTCCTGCTTTCGGACTCACATCGTAACTCCATCTCTTCCTGGGTCTCCAGCCTGCCAGCCTTGGGACTGGAACCCAGCCATCATCTCTCGGGCTTCCAGGCCTTTGGAGGTAGACTGGAACCACACTGTCAGCTCTCCTGAATCTCCTGCTTGCTGACTCACTTGGCACATCTTGGGGCTCACTGGCATCCATAATCATGTGAGCCAATTATAATAAATTAAGGAATATGATGTGTTTATATACCCTATTGGTTCTGTTTTCCTGACTTATTAGTGACACTAACACACTAGGGGACCTCAGAGTTGGAACCACAGCTACAAACAAATCCTTATTCATTCTTCACAGCAACATCTTGACAGTTTAAGAGATAACAAAACAGGCTAAAGGAGATTAAAGGGATCTTACAATATAATAGCAATAGTAAAAGATGAGCTCAGGATGTAATGGAGGAAAATTCAAAATCCATGGTTCTCCCCACACAGATGGCACTGATGAGGAGAGAAAGTAGGAGAGTTGGTCCTATTAGTGCTCACTGTCTGTAACCTGTCTCACTTGCAGACAGGAGAGGCAATCACATGGGCTCTGCCAGGACTGGGATGGCACAGTGAGGGAGCATGATGGAACAGATATGCTTGCATCTGAACGAGATCAGGTAAACTACACCTGACATGCTACCTCCTGTCCCAGTGCCTTTTCAAGTGATGAACGAGATGATACTCAATCCAATGTTGCAACAGGAAAAAAGAATCAAATCAAGGCCTCCAGAGAGCATTATCCACAGAAGCACAGGAAACACTAGGCCTTTATGCAGCTAAGTGCAATGATTAAGCCTGCCCAGCTTCCTCAGGGAATCTCCCATTGATGCAAAGGGAGAAGGAGGAGGAGGCCACATCTGGTACACAGATACCACACTGGCCAGGAAAGGGGCTTAGGAGCCATGGTATCTCTGCCATGACTTGTTCAGTGTTTGCAGGAAATAAGATCATTCCTGGAAGCAAAAGAGATGAACTATAACCAGAACAAAAGACTAAGGGCTAAGTCAGTAGACTCAGTCAAACACAGAAAGAATTGCGATGGATAAAAGTGAGGTACTCCCCAGCTCCTGTCCCTCCATGCCACCATGGGAGGGGTGGGGGGCACTGGGTCAAACCATGCCTTGGGTCCTCTGACTCTACCTGCTCCAGCTCCTCCCTGCTGAGGCCACAGATGGTCCCTGCTGCCATTTCTCTGAAACTGCCCTGCTAGAGGGAGAGCTTCAGCTGCAGCCTGCAAGAGGTTAGGATTTTGTTCTATTCCTAAGCGTAGCATCTGATGATACAATAGATAACTGGGTCCCTGGGTTGCCAGATCTGCCCCAGATCCCTCCCTTCTCCATTATTCCCTTCCTTGGGTACTTATGTCTCCCTCTTTCTCTTTTCCGCTTTCCTCTCTCCTTTCCTTTGTAACTCACTTTGAAAAATTAGCTCTTTTTCTTTAGTTCTTAACTTACTTAATTTTTCATAGTTCTTAACTAACTTACTTAGTTCTTAACTTACTTTAGTTCAAATGACTCTTTTTCTTTAGTTCTTAGCTTACTTACTTACCAAGGGTGGCTTGGCTGAAGACCTGACCAGCCTCTGGCTGGAGCTTATGGCTCTATTTCATTTTACATCACATCTCCCATTTGGATTGGGTACATTTTATTCCCATCTGACCTGCCCATCAGTTGATTCTGAGCCAGAGGCACTGGCCTGAGGTGAGGTCTCAGGAGCTGGCCCTAGAGGAGGAAAGGGATGGTAGTCATCCTGGGCAGGAGCTGAAGGGAAGAAGATCTGTTATCTGGAGAGTTAGGGCTTAACTGGAAACCAGAGTAGGTTGAAGATACGAAGTCAAAAGCTTGGCAGTAAGTCGAAGCAGGACAGGTTTGGTAGACAGAACCTGGCTAGATCTGCTGAAACTCAGGGCACTGGCGGCTGAAGGCCTTGTGGAGAGCAGCACAGGGCCCCGCCTTCTGCTGTGAGTGACCAGTTAAAACACCCCCAAGGACTGTCCAAGTTCAGTCTACACTTCACCTTGTTCTGGCTGTGTGACCTTGGGTAAATGATGTATTTCCTCTGAGTTTCCATTTCTTTATAAACTGACAGTCCCTGTGCACAGTCCAATGTGAGGATTACAGCTAGAGGACGTAGAGTCACTAACAGACAGTGGTGTGCATTTATGCTCAGAATATGGTCACTGTCATTTCACTGCATGGCCTTGCATGTTCCTGGGCTTCCATGTCTTGTCCAGAGATGAAAGTGGTCAGCTTAGATAATCTCTAAATCCCTATCCAATTCAAGCATCCTAGCCTCTATCCTGAACTCTCACTTGACAAAGGAATCTTGCTTTCCAAGCCTATCTTACAGCCACCTGGAGACTCAGGCTCAAACTCACAAATTAGATTAAATCTCATTATTTTTAAAAAACCTCTTCTGAAACATTAAAGCCCACATATATGTTTAAATAACCTTGTCAAATTTGCTCTCCCTGCAGAGGGTTTTTCATTATTCTTTTTCATTAAAATAAAAATCCCTCTGGTTGACTTTCTAAATGTGTTTTCGTTAGACCTTCAGACTGTTGTTAACCATTTTCAACCTAATATTAAACTCTGTCCTCCTAAAGCTGAATGCTCTGCTACCCCCTGAGAAGTCACCCACGATGATGATAGACCAGGCACTTAATATGCTAAATAATACTAATACAAAATCTAAATGTGTAGTGATCACTGGCTACCCAACAGGGGTCTGTCACTCACTTCCTTTATCAGTAATTTTCACTATAAAATTCTTCACCGAAAGAGGAGGGGAACAACCCAGCATGGAAAATGTTTCCAGGCTACAGGCTGTGGTAAATAGGGGTATCTCATATCCAGAAAATGAATATGCAGCCTCCAGAGAAACATATGTAGAGAGAGGAAATGGATTCTCAGATTAGGAAGTTTAGTACCAAGGCAGAAAGGGAACTATTTTGCAAGAGAAAAGACTCAATGTAGTTGATTTCCCTTCTACTGAAAAACTGCACTTGGTATAGTTTTCCTCTTCTTTCTTTCAAAAGCTGAAGTCAAAGGTTTCCTGTTCCTTTATGTTCCATAAACCAAGTCATTCTGATAAACGGCCCTTTGCTGTATCCGCTAATTATTGACTGGTTTGCTTTGATCTGTTATTCAGGCAGTAAATTCCAGCTTCCTTGCACTCATAATGTACAGACTTGAATGTAATCACCATTGCAGAAGGAGATAACATGAAGCTGTTGATCTAAAAGAGGCATTTCCTCTTCCTCAAGAAGTCTGGTAGGGGATTCATACACTTTCCATGTCATTCAGGCAATTGGGCTCATTGCAAATCCAGCCCACACTCAGGGGCTCTTTTTGCCAGAAAGCAATGATTTATCATGCTTCAGAATTGTAAGATACATGTGACGCTATTGTGCTATTTCCGTATATTATGATACGCTTCTGTTCCTGAATTAAAATGTTTTTCTCTTTTCCTTTTTCTTTTTCCTTTGAGTATGGCTTATGGAATCAGTACTTTATAATAAAATCTTTATATATCTTATCAGCTTCACCACAAAGTTCTTTCCTTTCTTGGCTCGGCTGCATTGAGAGATAGTTCTGCCTAGGTTGTGCGTTTTGTCTATTTGTTTGTTTTCTCCTAATTCATCTGAACCAATTGAACTTATAAATTAGACTTTGCTTGCAATTTATTAAATCCACATCAGTCCATATGTTCAGAGCCAAGAGAACAATTTGTGAGAATGATATAGGCCCCCATGATTACTTTTACTTTAATCTTTGTGAAGTCACAATTCACTATCTACTTGGCTTTAGGGAAAATAAAAATAAATTTTCCCAAAATCCCATGCAAACAAGAGTTTAAATTCTTCAAATGATTCTATGAAGTAAAAAATATTCTGACTATTGGTTTTTCTATGAAATGCATTATTTTATCACCCACTCTCTTTCCCTGTCATCCTGCTCCCCCCCTTTATGTACTCACATATGAGGACAGATACACCATACCCTGCTCTATGCTCTCCACTAGTTCTGGGCATGGAAGGGAACTCATAAGACATTAATTCCAAAGCATTCAGATCTTTCATGGGCCTTTCTCCTCTAGTCACTGCCTGGATAGCTTTTAAGATTCTAGGCACAGAATTTACCCCAAAGATACAGATGTAGTGAAAAGAAGGGCCACATGTACCCCAATGTTCATAGCAGCAATGACCACAATTGCCAAACTGTGGAAAGAGCCAAGGTGCTCTTCAACAGATTAATGGATAAAGAAGATGTGGTACATATATACAATGGAATACTATGCCTCCATCAGAAAGGATGAATATCCAACTTTTGTAGCAACATGGACTGGATTGGAAGAGATTATGCTGAATGAAATAAATCAAGTAGAAAAAGTCAAGTATCACATGGTTTCACTTACTTGTGGTGCATAAGCGGTAATATAGAGGACAGTAGGAGAAGGAAAGTAAATGGGAAGTAGGGTAATTCAGGGAGAGAAACGAAACATGAGAGAACTTTGGACACAGAAACAAACTGAGGGACTTGGAGGGAGGGGGTGGGGGGATGGGACAGCCTGGTGGTGGGTTCTGAGGGCACCTATTGCATGGAGCACTGGGTGTGGGGCATGGGCAATGAATCTTGGAACACTGAAAAGATAAAATAAATTTAAAGTAAAAAAAAAAGATTCTAGGCACAGAAAGAGAGCAATTGATCTTATTAGATTAACTCTTCATTAAGCAATGTTCTAATGTACATTTCTCAGGCTCTATCATTTGGCCTTAGAAATAATTGATCATCTACTCTGAATTATCTTTGTGATTCGTAAGTAACTTACTCTCTACCATGTCCTTACTTCCCACTCCAAACCCCATGTAGCAAAATTTCTTATAAATTGTATCTGGTTTCCTAAATATATCTGTTATTCTAGAGAAGCAAGAGTTTAGATCAGAATAAGGCTGCCATTTTCCCCCTACATTATTTTACCTGGCAGGGACTTTGGAGAAAGGTGACTTTTGGCCTCCTTTTGGGAGCTAGGGGTTTGATAATAATTAACTTCCTTGATAACCAGAAAGCAGTGAGGAATTTGAAGGCCATGGTACCTGTTGTGTAAACTGGCCAGTAGCCTGGTCACTTGTTCTTTTATGAAAGGAAAGGAATGATTGCATTGTATTCTGATCTTGTTTATTGCGAAGAGGTTCCTGACTTAAAATTGAGTTGGAAGGATCTAATGCCGCACAAATGAACATGGATGTTTGCAGTGGTGTATGGGTTTTCTTCATCTTGGGCTCCTAGGAGTGGGATTATATGACCTGGCAAATAAGGAGGTAGTTGGTATTCAAGGCCAGTATCCCTACCATAAAAACTAACGAGTGTTCAGATTTTTATATTATGGGTAACTCCTGCTACTGACTTAACTCAATTGCTTTCCAAGTTCATTGCAAAGTACTTTGGGATTTGCCTGGTCTGTCTTCTTACTAGCAGGGGTCACCCTTCTGGCTACTTGATCCTTAACTCTCTGAACAGCTTCTTCTCTAGTAAAATGGAAATAAGTATAGGTTCTGCCCATGAGGTTGTGTCCGGATTAAATGAGGTCATATTGGTGGATTTGCTGAGATAATATATGAGATCTGTTTTGGACAGTGCTCAGCATACAGTAAGCCCTCAACACACATCAGCCATCATATCAGCCTCATCCTTACCACCACCACTATCATCTGAGTGATTCAGGTCCTGAGGAGTTAATTTTGGGAAGAAATTGCTCCTCTAAACTTTAGTAATTCAAGGGTGGGACACTTGCTGGGAGTTGTACTTTTAGCTCTCTACCATCAGTGTGGTCCATCTAATAATGTGCTCATAGTCAAAGCCACTTTTTAACCCTCCTTCTAGGTAGAAAAACAATCTTTCTTCATCCATTTCCCCAATTTTATTTTCTATTGACTTGCAAAAAGTAGCACAATGGCAGAGCCTTTCCGAATCCATTTGGCCCCACATCCACCTGCTAAGCTGTTAGAGCATTCTTGGGTATTTTTATTTTCACCCAATCCCAGTTTCCTAATTGTGCACTTCATGGAAGAGCTCATGGAGCCCTGCCTACTGCAACAATGCATTTGATGGCAGCACAGGCTTTTGTCCTGTTTTGACCACTCTTTAATGTTTTCAGTGCTCTATTTGGGAATCCTTCAGTGCATGTTGTGAGGTTTATCAGATCTCAGAATATATTCTTCTACTGATAGCAATAAATACAGTTCCTTTGAATGGTAGAGCAGGGCTGGGATTTGTCTAGCTCTCATCACAAGAAGTCACATTTCCTAGTGACACCATGGCATTTTACCCTCCACCAACTTGGTACAGAAAAAAATGGTCACACTCGCTGAGTATCCACTGCGTGCAAGTTACTTTAATAAACTCTAATATCCATTGAGTGTTTTGTATATGTATTACATGACTCAATTTCTTTAATCCTGAGATACAAAGTCTGTGAGGTAGCTCCTCTTCTTTCTGTTTCACAGAAGAGGAACTTGAAACAGAAAAGTTACACAATTTGCTTTGGTCCTCCCAAGTAGGAAGAGAAAGAACTGGGACTCAAAGCCAGGAAATCCAGCTCTTCCCAGCATGCTGGTTAATTCCCAGGGCAAGCCATTGTGTGGATGTCACTTTCTTAGAGAAGAGGAATTGGAGCTCCGGGAAGTGAAGTAATTTGCACTTGCCTTCTACCCCCTACCACATGCAGATAAGGAGGTAAGTGTCATGTCACACACATTAGTGGCCAGTTCTTTACTGGTTAGAGGGAAGCCAAAAGCAGGTGTGCCTTTGGTTGTTTCTAGAATTCTGCATGTTGTCTGAGGGAAGCAGGTCCATGGAGATACCCAGGAAAGCTGAGGGAAGCTGTGAGGAGCCACTGAGGTCTCTGTCTGGAAGCACATTTGAAAAATATGTTTGCAATCCTTCTAGTGCACCTGCTGGTTGACTCAAAAGATGAACTGAGTTTGTTCTGAGAGGCTGTAATCCCTCCTGGGCCCATCTCCAACATGCTGGCAGAGAGACAGGGTTAGCATTCCCCATTATCCCAGGGGGAGCCAGATGAGGAACCTTTCTCTGCAGATGGTACCAGCAGACCCAACACAAAGGTAGGAGAAGGGGGTTGGGGAAGAGAACCAAAGCAGGGGAAGCAGGAAGAGGGAAAGGACATGAAATTAAGGAGAATTAAGGAAAATGGGGTAAAAGCAAGAATCCCAGAACTGAAGGGAGAGTGAGCCTATGAGGGACCCCAGGGTCTCCTGTTTCCCTGCTTCTGGGAAGAAAGCATATTTCTTCCCCTCAGGGCTCAAAATCTTGTACCAGCCAAAAAAAAAAAATTTTTTTTTTAAATTAAATTATGTCTGAGGAGTAAGCACCTCCACCCCAAAGGCCCTGGAGGTCAGAATAATCAGGATTTAAATTAATTGCTTCATGGGCAAAAAAATTTTCTGGGAACAATGCTGATAATGTGCTAAAACTAGGGTATGTTTGTAACTCTTTGAAATGAATTGAATTGCTGGTTACAAGAATTAATGCTTATAGAGAAATTGTGATTGAAATCCCCTAAGTTAAGTATTAATTCCTTAAAGCAACTGGTAATTAGTGAAGAATTGTGCACTTACAGTCAGTATTGCATTCAGCACTTAATTATTCACTGTCTCCAATTGTTTCCGGTCCTTGCATGTATGTTAGTCTTGTCTCCCCAAAACTGACCATGACCTCTGTGCGAGCCAGCCCGGGATTCCTTCTTTTACTGCTGTGTCTCACCATCCCAGCACAACCCTAAACATACACAAATAGAAGTGGATGGATGCTGATTGGGCTAAATGTTGGAGCTTAGAAGAAGGTGGCCTTTTGAAAGAAAATGTATTTAGTTATCCCAGCATGCCCAGAGCCGGGTCTATTCCTCTGGAAAGCCAAAGGAGTAAACACATTAGGTAGTTTGAGATTGCATGTGTTTAAATGGAATAGAGATTTGAAAGGAGCCATCTTAGCTGAGTGAAAAGAAACTGGCGACCCCACGAGATCAAGTGCTCACTGTGGAGCAGCTGGATTGGGGTTTTGTTGATTTCACATTTCACAAAGACTGAAAATAGTCATTAGGCCTGGAAGGGGCTCAAGAACAGAGGGCTCCAGTGCTGCCAGGCTGCCTCATAATTTGGGGGAACCTCTATACTGTTCAAAAGCTTTAGCTGCAATTTGTTTATTTACAAAGCAACTGAAAAAGCATGATGTTGCCACGTTCCATTTGTGACCCAAAGAAGCACTTACTGGGGCGCCTGGGTGGCTCAGTCTGTTGAGCGTGTGCCTTCAACTCTGCTCATGGTCCCGGGGTCCTGGGATCAAGCCGTGTGTTGGGCTCCCTGCTAGGCGGAGAGCCTGCTTCTCCTTCTCCTCCCCGCTCATGCTCTCTCTCTCTCTCTCTCTCTCTCTCTCTCTCTCACTATCTGTATCTCACTCTCTCAAATAAATAAATAAAATCTTAAAAAAAATAAAAGAAGTATTTACCATTATGTTGACTAGGTTTCTCCATGCGGGAGACATACAGCCACTCTGCTCTTAGGAATATTCACTTGTATTTTCCTATCTTTCTGAGTTAAGCATTCTGTTTAAAAACATTTATTGAGTGTATCTTAATAACAGCTCTTTTCGAAAGAATCTGACGATTAGCTTACATTTCATGTATGTTCACTTTCATTTTTTATGCAAAGTGGCAGCGGTGATGGAAGGCTGGGAAAAAACCCTGTATTTTATAATAATTATAAGGTAAATTATAAGAGATGGATGCAGATATTACTTCCCATCAATTCCAGGTAATACTCACACTGAAGAAGGGCCTTCTAGAACTCACCCGTATCTATTTCTCAAAATTCTTTCCCACTGCTCTTCATGTTGTGTGCTACATTCCAGTAATATCAAATCGCTTATGGCTCCCTGCATATGACACATTATTCTAGTTCTTTGCTTGGCCTAGAATGTCCTTCCTACTTTTCTTGCCCTTACTTATCCTTTAAGATTTCTCAGCAGACCTCCAAAATGCCCCTCTCCCTACTACTCAGATTGAATCAAGTGTTCTACCGATATATCGATGGGCCTGCAGGTACCCTAGCATGACGCAGTGCCATTGCCTTCCATGTTATATGGAAAATCTGATTGTACATCCCTCTGCTCCACTTACCAGCAAATCTACACCTTTCTCCTCCTTCTTCTCTCCCTCCCACCCCCATCTCTCTTTCTTTTTCTTCCCTCCAATGACTAGCGTAGTGCCTAGCAGCACAGAGAAGTGCTCTGTAAGTTTTGGTAGTTATAGCTATCATTGTTACCAAAAGGCTGAGAACAGTCTTTTTGTGCAGTCAAGGTAAGGAATATTTCAGTTTAGTATTTTTCCATATTGGGGAGGGTAGAAGTCCTTTAATTAGGGATGTGTGGTACATTATTTTTTTCTAAGACAAATATATATCTTGAATACTTCCCTCTAACAGATTTCAGAAGAAATAGTATTATTGGAATTTTGGGCTTTGTGGATGCTAGTATTCTCGAAAATTTGAAATTATTTTTATACTTGAAACATGAAATTTTACATTAAGTATGACATTTTATACCTCGTGGAGTGTGGGACTATTTAAATGCAAGAAGCTTAGTAATGAATAAAGGATTATTTTCAAATCTCCAAAATATAGCACAGCTATTAATTATTTCAGAAGAATAAATGAGTCAAACAATGTGATAGAGTAGAATGAGCCCTTGCACAAGGATTGGGTGCCATAAATTTTCCTTTAATTGGCTGTGTGCATTTTCCAAGCTGCCTAACCTCTCCAGTCCTTATTTGATTAAAACAAGAAGGATTACCAGAAAGGAACTTAAATTCTACCATAAATACCCCACTGGTGTTATGGTACTATATTAAAACATTTAAAATTATCTAGCACAAATGGACTATATGAATGCGAGGGAGAATATAAAGAAAAACAGATTAGAAGCGAGTATGCCTCCTCAAGGAAAACTTCTGGAAAGAGGTGAGCTCTTAATTCAGTTTCAAGAGAAGTGAAGGGAAGCCTTGCAGACTAGGATGTAAAGGGGAGCTGAAATGTCTCTACAGTTTTTGTCCATTCATGTATCTCGCACATGTGGGAAAGAGAGGAAGCAGAAAAGGACATCTTAAGTCAGCCTCAGATGTGCAGACCTTAGTCACCAAGGGTAGACGGTAAAGAGGAAGCTCGGCCCACAGAAATGGATTTCCTGTGGAGGCAGGAGACTTATAATACTTTGGGGCTCTGTGTTCTCCCCTTACATCTTCTGAGGGGGAAAAAAAAAGTATATATCTGAATCATCCTTTTATAAAGTATTATTTTCCCAAGTCTGTTCTCAGCCCCTATTCTACCAGTCCTCATCTGACCTCTGCTATCTCTTCTCTGATCTCTCCTGCTCCCTTTTTTCTTCCTCTTTCCCTTGCCTTTGGGGTGACAGGGATAAATGCAGCAGAATGAGCTTAAAAATAAATGTCCACTTAAAAATGTAATAAGCTAAAAATGGCTATATCTTGTCTGTTCCTACATCTGTCATATTTCCTTTTATATTGTTAGTGACTTCAGTACAAACATTCAAACATGTGAGGGGCTTTGATTTGAGGTGCTAGGAACAGTAAAATATGAAACATTGTTTTAGGTTGGGGGGCTATAGAAAATTATTATTTTTTTTCCTCATTGACCTGATCCACAGAGGAGGAAAAAAATTATAGGGTCTTGGCCTTACTCTATTTCTTTCACAAAAGAAATTCAACATTTTTATCTATTCCCTTCAATCCCTTTTTAAAATAAGAACCAAAGACCATAAAACGTTACTCAATAATCACTGCAAAGTTTTAAAAATTTGCATAGTGGTATTTTTTTAAGGGAGTCAGAGACAAAGGAGATAGAAAGAAACAATGTTAACAATGGAGAGAGATATAGAAAGAGCTAGCCATATACAGAAAGAGACAAGTGGAAAGGCAGATGTGACATCATGACAAGAATGTATGCTTTGTTTCTACTTTTCTGCTGTGGGACAATTTACACAATCTATTCCAATATCAATTTTTTGTTTATTTATGAGGAAGAAAAATACATACTCTACTGGGTTACTAGTGAGATTAAAATGAAATATCCATTCTATAACTATATATTGAGTTCCTATAATATGTACGTGTTTCTGTTTCTAACCATTTGTTTTTGGTCCTTATCCTACTTGTAATCAATACTTTTTCTTATGGTTACTGCATATTTTCCCATCTGTCATGTCTTGATTCTAATCTCGTGAAAATGTAGGAGACCAGAGTAGGCCATCCCAAACTTTGACTGGAAGACTAGAATATACCATTCAAAATATACTTTTTTTCCATAAGGAATATTTTGAGAAAGAGCAGACACAGGAGAAGCTCTGCAAAGAGAGTAGAAGTTACCCTGTTGTAAGGCCATCTCCCATTCGTAAGGATACCAAGAAAAGGATCATTAAATCACGAGACAACCTTAGAATCAGAGAAGACACCACTTCAGTTTGCATGAACAACCTTACTTTTGTTTGCCATACATTTTCCTAATCGCCTTCCCATAACTGGCCTCCTTCTTTCTTTTAGTTGAAGATGGAATTTCAGCCTTCCTTCTAAGCCACTTCCTTGAGAGTCACTCATTTCCCCCTGAGGGTCTCCCATGTATATGTAAGATATACATGTTACTGTACTTCTGTTTGTTTTTCCCTTGTTAACTTGTTGAGAGAGAGAGAGAGAGAGAGAGAAAGAGAGAGAGAGAGAGAGAAGGGTATTTAAAAAGATAAACACACTCAAGGGCCTGCACAGAGAGGTAGAAATCCTGCACATAAAGGAACAAGAACAAACAGACATAGGAAACATGCTTCGTAAGTAATTACTACATCCTTTAACACAAAGTATTGGAAGAAATATTTCATTTTAACAGTACCATAAAGACATCCTTTCCCTTCATACTGTATATGGATTACAATACTTAGCCAGGGGCTGCTGATTTTTTATGCTTGCTGGAGAGAGACAAGGGCAGTACAGTAATGGAGACTGAATCTCATTTGATCCTTCAGTGGGTCCTTTATCTGACCTACTGTTTCATATACCTTCTCAAAATTAAATGTTGACATCTGGATAGGATTATTAATACATCTGAGGTAGGTATGAGCCAATAAAAGGATCAAGAATCATTCTGCATTCCATTTATTTCTATCTTTCAATTTCTAGTGATATTTTCACAATCTTTGAAGGCATTTTTATGGTAGAATAAATACCTGTGCAGAAATCAAAATAACAGAAATAAATGGAAGAACATCTGGCTGATTCAATCATGTTAAAAAACTGAAGTCAAACCTGGCTTATTAATATTTATGACTTGAAAACATGTCCTTGGGTTTTGTCTAATAGTATCTAGTGTGATATCTAATAATTGAATGGTTTGGCTTTTTGTTGTTGTTGTTGCTTAAATATCGTGGCTTAATTTTTTTGTTATTTGAAAATAAACAAGTACTTGAAAATTCAATCTATTACGTCTTACTTTTCCCTTTAGGATAATAGCACATCATTTACATATTTACGTATGCTTACTTAGGGCTCAAGTGTATGATTACAATAAACTTGTTAAAAATCAATGTTTTGCTCATGTTAATGTAATACCTTTAAAATTTAAGGTGGTAGTAAGTAAAGGTGAGATACCATGTAGGTCTAAAAATACATAAATAGTTCCTTGGTAATTGAAGCTGTGGATGTGAAAGTTTGTGTTTCTGCCACAACCGGTACTAGTTTCAGATGAGATCTAGAAACAAAGTTTAAAAATACATATTTTAAGAGAACTATAAATAATAATTACAGTTACCTCTATTGAGTACTTACTTTTTGGCAGGCAGACTCCTAAGGAAGTATGTTTGTTATCTCATTTCCTATTCTCAGCACATCTTCAAGATAGCTATTTCTTTTTATCCCTAATGAACAGGTGAAGAAATTGAAGCTCACTGACTTGATACAAATTGCAAAAGTCTCATCTACTAAGTGGAAAGACCAGGATTAAAATCTGTATTTGTTTGATTCTAAAACTTGAGACTTCTATGTATTAGGTTAATTGATGTGCTAGTCCTTTAACTAGATAAAAGGAATTTAGTAACTTCTTTGGCATTTGTCCATTATTGAATTAAAAATATTGTTTTAAGAAGAAAAGTAACTAAAAAGAAAGTCTCAATGTGGGGCTCGATCCCAGGACCTTGGGTTCATGACCTGAGATGAAGACAGAGGCTTAACCAACTGAGCCACCTAGGTGCCCTGTATGTCTTCTACATGAGGATAAATCCCTGCCACTTGGCAGGTTGAAATTTGCTTGGAATACCTGAAACTCTAGCTCAGAGGATCAACTAGATGTCTGTGACCATATCTCATGTAAAATGTTGGGTGTGTGTTAAAGGTCTAACTCCCGTTTGCAGAACTACCTACAGCACTGCCCTACTTGACTTGATTTTAACTTGATCCCATTGCTTGTCCTTCCATCCCTGGGCCCTTACTATCCAACTAACCTGGGAATCTTGAATTATCCATTGGATCACTGAGATAAGCAAGTCACACATTTCATAGTTTTTGTTTTTACTTATTTAAATTGTGCAGATTGCATGGGTGTGATGGTGAACAAAATTATCTGTACTGTTTAAATTTTTTTCTCACTTATCTTTTTTATTTTATTTTATTTTTTGTTATTTACTTAGAGGCAAAATAAAAAGTAAGTAAATAAGTGAGGTTGAACTCTCCTGAATTAAATGATTATATAATAATACCAGATGCATATTTTTCAGATCTTGTTTCATCCAAACATAATACCTAAAAATACTGCTTCATATATTTCTCCAAGCAGTTTCAATCAAAGTTTCTAATTTCATTTAACAAAGATAAGGAGAGGAAAATCCATGGTTACGTCTGTACCTTTGATCTGTAGTTCACATAGTACTCAACTGGTAAGAATCACTTATGTTGTTGCAAACAATGTTGCAAATCTAACAAAATCTTGCAAAGACAAACCTCTAAAATAGCAAATACCAGTCTTGTTATTCGATTCTGCTTCATTGAGCTTAAAATAATGATTACACTTGAACTATCACCTCTCATTCCATTTCCAATAGCTCCTCTCTATATGCATCTATATACATACAAATCTAAGGCGTCCTCTCTCTGTTTAGTGACGAAACAAGCCTTGTCCTTCTACCTGGGCTCTGTAGCCTCATGCTCATATGGTGATGGGACGAGAATTTTTATACAGGTGTCTTAGGCTTGTCAACTTGTTTCCAAAGTGAAGTGGGTTATTTCTTCTGAAGCTATGTTTGCTAAATTAACATATTTTCTTCTCTTAGTTCCTGTTTCCTTGAGGGGAACCCAAGGAATCAAATGTGAAGGGCTACATTTGTTATTTGCCTGAACTGATATTCTAGTAGTCCCTCAAATCATAGGTTCCACTTTCATAGAAGTCTTTTTTCCCATCCTTGTTCTTTGTTTTGTTCCCACAACAAATATTTATTGTACACCAGACTGGTTTTAGGCATATTGTAGTAAATCAGTTTCTGATTAGGTAATTGACTTCTTTCACATTATTTAAATCCTGAAATATGGATCAGTTTACACACTGTTCTCTTCTCTACAGCCAGAATTTTCTTTGGCTATATTTAAATTTCTAAGTCTATATCTTACTTCTAGTAACATAGATTGCCCAGTGCAATAATCTTTACTCTATTGAATAATGATCTTACTTTAACAGATTTAGATTTTTCACATTCAATTGCTTAACCTGTAGGAAAGGCATAACAGTATAGGCTATCAAAAGAGAGTCAAGAGTGATAATAGTGCACAGCTGAGGATCAGCTCTACATCAGAACGTCATCACACTTTATACCTCATCCCGTTTAATCCTGACTCTGGGCAGGTTATTGCTGGCATCTTATCAATGAATTCATGAAACCCAGAGAAGTTAAAAATTACAAAATGTGTGGAATTTGAGAGACAGGGCAGGGCATTGTGGGGAGAAAGGAGGAAAAAAATGAAACAAGATGGGATGGGGGAGGGAGACAAACCATAAAAGACTCTTAATCTCAGGAAACAAACTGAGGGTTGCTGGGAGTTGGGGGGGATCGTGTGGCTGCTTTATGGACATTGGGAGGGTATGTGCTATAGTGGGTGCTGTGAATTGTGTAAGACTGATGATTCATAGACCTGTACCCCTGAAACTAATGATACATTATATATTAATAATTTTTAAAAAATGTGTATTGCCAGCATTTATTCATGATTATGTATTAAGCTTTTCCATGAAGGTAATTATACACTATCTTTTATTATTCCTTAGAAGTTCTGTGTGTTTGGCTTTTTCCTTTCTGCCAATTACATTATGTTTGAGGGTAGAGAGCATGTTTCAGACTTTTTCATTTCCTCACATCACTCAGTTAATAATTTTCCTTCAAAAATAATTATTAAATCAAATTATTATAATTAGTCATAAAAATTTTCCTTTAATCAGCATTTTTGTCACTTAAATCGAGCAAATCTTTACTGGATGCCGTTGCGGATCATTTCCCTGGGGATGAGGAACAGAGGTCAGGGTGATATGCTCTCAGATGGACCCCACACAAGAAAGATTAGAAGAAGTAATCACTGTTCACTCCCTTACTTTACTCTTAATAGGGAAAGACATTCACATTTCTTAATTTCTATAACCTATTTTTCCAAGGTCACATGAGAAAAACATGAATTTCCTTTTCAAATTTTAGTGGTGGGAGGGAGCATAGATGGAAGAAACATGTTCTTGAAGGTTAGTAACTACATCACTGAGATGGGAGTTAAAGGTAGCAGCTGGTCTAAAATAAAAGATAGAGCCTCTTAGCTCTATTTGCCCTAGCTCTTGCAGCGTGAACACTTCTGTTTTAATAGGCTTGGGACTTTAAGGACTCAGTTGAGACCATTACAACCTGAAGATCACAGCCCTATTATTACCAAGGAGGATTTAGGGCTAGGATTATAGGTAAGTATGTCCTACGGATGAGTTAGCTAACTAGAGAAATCTCAAACTCCACAGTGCCACAGAATCCTCAAGTGCAGGTTGTCACAAGGACTCAGCACATATTTCTGAAATGATTTTATAGTTGTTTGTTTTTTTCTTTCATTGAAAGTTGTCCATATTGAGTCAGTACCTTGGTCACCCTTTGTCCCTATGACTTCTGTTCCCAGCAGGCAGCCTGGACGGAATGTTATTTTCATTTGGGGGGGTCATGATATCTTCAATTTGAGACATTTGAAATTCTTACTCAAAAAGAGCAAAGGTTTTGCTGACAAGATTCTATGGGGAATGAAAAAGAAAGCCTTGAACACATACCCATGTCTCCATTCTCTTTCATTTTATTTAAGAATTAATTATTGTTTCTACTCTCCTCTTCCTTGATAAATCAGAAAAATATGTTATAGCTTTGGGCACAGAAAAAACAGCAAAGATTTTACCTTTTCAAAGTTAGGTTTCTGTAGCAGGAGAAAAATGTGTGGACATGGTGTTAGAAACTTTGGGTTGAGAAAGTATTTGAAGAACAGCACTCCTGTTAAATCAAAACCCAACTCAACACTCTTAATTACTGAAGTCCAACAAAAAATCTTATGTGAGCATAAGTAATGAGGAAAAAAAGAGGGGTGGGGACAAAGTCAGCTCTGGAAATTAGAACTGGGGACTTGACCACCGTCAGGCTTCTCTCTTTGTTGCCATCTTTCCTCTCTGCTTTTCTCTGTTTGTGGGTCTCATATTCTCTTATAGAAAGTCAGACTTTCTCCGTGAGTCAATTATAGAGTCATCAGCATAATTCCAGTTCAAGTTCCATTTCGTTTAGCCCATAACTCCTTAAGTTGCTATTCCAAGTAATTCCATCTTTAATCATAAAATGCCTAATATTGCCAATATTTTATGGATATACATATTTCTCTCTAATGAGATTATGATTTCTATGAAGTTAGAGCCTCTCCCTTATGGTATTTTGATTCCTTTTTTTACCTTCCATTGCCTACAATACAGAAGTAGATGTTCAGCACAATGTTTTATAATCCAAATCAATAGATTTCTTCCCCCCATTTCAATAGATGATTAAATTTATACAATACTTCTAACCTGTAAATAGTTCTCTCTCTCTCTCTCTCTCTCTCTCTCTCACACACACACACACACACACACACACACATATATATATATAAATATATATATATATTTTAAGATTTTATTTATTTGATAGAGGGAAACATAAAGGGGGGGAGTGAGAGAGGGAGAAGCAGGCTTCCCGCAGAGCAGCGAGCCCGATGTGGGACTCGATCCTGAGTCTCCCGGATCATGACCTGAGCCAAAGGCAGTCGCTTAACCAACTGAGCCACCCAGGTGCCCCTCTCACATATATTTTTAATCAACACTCATCTCCTTTTCATTCAACCTAGTGGCCTTACTTCATTACCCCCGGTATTCTCACATGTGAAGGGAAGTGAAGTGTGAGGGCTGGGGAGGCGGCAGCCTTTGTGAGGTGAGTTTATTGTGAATAAGGAAAGACTCTTGGGATGGAAAGCTGGGATGGAGCTTCCAGTAGATCTAAACCCCAGTGGGTATTTGGAAGCTAACAGTTCAAATTCTACCATCACTACACTTGTGGTGAATATAACATAAGGTACAGAGTTGTTGAATCATTATGTTGTACACCCAAAACTAATGTAACACTTTATGTCAACTATACTCAACTATTTAATAAAATACTACCATCTATTAAAAAGAAAAAAGAGGCTGTTTACCTGTTACTGCTGAGAATCCCATCAGGCAAATATGAGTATATTGTGTGACGGAATGTGGTTGAAGAGATTTTGCTCATGATAAGTCAATTACGATTAAAGGCTGTGAAGACTCAGAATGAATATAATGTTTGCCAGCATCAATCCAGCCCCATTATTTAATGGAAATTCAAAATGTACTTGCCTTCTCATCAGAAAACGTTTTCCACTCTCACCACCCAGAACACCTTACTCTCTAAGCTCAGGAGCCGAGGACCAAGGGCATGGGCAGCAACAGCACAGTGATGGAATGTGAAGGAGGGACTCAATTTACTCAGTAAAAGGGAACTCCAGTGCCAAGGATTTGATCAGTCATGACCTTGGGCATGGTTGCTTCATTTCTCTGAGTCTCAGTTTACACCTTTGTAAAATGAGGGGCTTGTTGAATAAGTGCTATTCACATATTTTCAGGCACAGAACATCTCATCTCAGCTTATAACCATAACTGCCCCATGAGATAGTAGTCAATATTTTCATCATTTCATAGATGGAAAGAATAATAATGAAATTAAGCAAATTGAGCTATTTCATTAAGGTAACACAGCTAGAAGAGATGGGCTGAATAGTCCAATTCTGAGTTTCTAGCTTCAAATTCTCTCCCTTTACTTGCACCTCAAACCACTTCACTATCTGTATTGGAAAGACCAGTGGGGAGTACACAGTATCTTTTTGAAAACCCAAAATAATACAAATCCAAATATCTCATCTTTATCAAGTTGAAAATAACTTGAGTTAGTATTGTCACTAATTTGCTCATGTAGGATCTGTTTTCATCTTCCCTATGCCAAGGATGATGGTAGTAGAAAAAGAGACTTATTTTTGTATGATGTTCTTTATAGGTGACAAAGGCAAATTGAGAATATCAAAACTCCTGAAAGGTGAGAATTTAGAATTTCTCTTGTTCTTCGCATCCATTTCACTTTTTAGGTTCATGTCAAGTCAGTACAAACACATACCCGAAAACAAAACTTACTGACAATGACATTATCACATATGATTTGATAGCAGATAATAAACCAGTGTTTTCTATCAGCCACCAACCTTGCCGCATAAATTGCAGCTGTGGATGGGTCTGGGCATCGGAGCTAAGTTGGCTCCAAAAACTACATTCTCAGCAGTACCTGTGAACTTCAAAGGGAAGGTCAAACCGCCTGTTAATAATCCAGAAATAAGGGACTAATCATTTACTAAATATTTTAATGGAAATAATTGCAAATAAATACACTTTAAAATCTCCATAAACCAGAAAATAATTTGGCGAAATGTGGCTTCATTAGCAGGGGGATTTCTTGACATACACCTCATAACAATGTATATCAGTGTCCAAAACCTCCCTGCTTCAATAAGTCATTTTACAGCTTTCGTCTCAGGAATTGTAGAATATTCCTGGCAAAGATGTCACACACCTCTTGACAAAAATGTTTTCCAAAATGTGCTCATTGGGATTCTACATTTTGTGAAAATAATACACATTACTGTTTTTGTTATGTGTTTCCTTTTACTGTTGCTTTCATATTATCTGTTTTATACTTGATCATGAATACAGAAAAGTGCACCAAACATTGTGCAGTATAATTAACACAAAGAAATCACTTTGTAACCATCACCTAAGTCAAGAAGAATAACACTGTTGTGGCACAAAACCTCCTTTGAGTCCCCCTCCAGATCATAACCCTCTCTCCCTTCTCTTTGCAGATAAGTGCTATCCCAACTTCTGATAGAATGGTTTAGTTTTGCTTGTTTTTGGAGTTATACACCATATGTTATTTTATATCAGATTCTTTTTTTTCAACACAATGAGACTCGTTCTCATTGCTGAATGTGATTATATTTCATTTATTCTTATTTCAGTAATAGAATTTCAGTTCATGAGCATACCACAGTTCATTATTCATTTATTGCTGATGAGCATTAGAGATGTTTCAATTTGGGGTTATTATAAAAAATACTATGGACTTCTGCTTGGAACCAGACCAGACTAACAGGATGGGATATATCATTCTGCCTGAAATAACAACAAAACTGGACAGGATATGTAACCATTTTCAAGACTCTCGGAAGGACCTTGATTGTGATTCCTGTAAGGTGGGAAGCACACAGGGGGGCCCTATGATTTGCCTTGAGAGTTTTCAGGCCATGATGCAAGAGGGGGGAGCCCAGGGAGATTCCCTGAGTTTGTAAGGGTGAGTATGGGACAAGAGAGAGTTGCATAGACAGAACTCTGGGAATCTTGAAATTTCCCTTTGAGTATACAGAAGAATACTGATCAGCACATGCCTGGAAACTACCTGAGGGCAGAGAAATAACCATCTGAGCACATTAGAAGGGGCAATACCTGGTAGTCACATAGGGGAGGGCAACCTGCCTGGAAAATTTGATGATTCACGGGGTACTGGGGTACAGGACATTGCTTCAGTACCACCTAACATGCCTTAAAAGCAATTATTTAATTTGCAGAATATAGTGCAAAGTGGAAATGCCAGGTCCCACATTCAAAATCATTAAGACTTTCAAACTGGTGAGCGTTGAATGCTAACCCAAGCCTAGGACCTCAGTAAACCCATGGCCCTGTGTGCTTTACTGGGTCACATGCCCAAGAAGCAGCCCTGCTTTAAAAGCAAGACCAGAAAGGTTCAAACTGTTCCCAGGTATCTTAACTTTATCTCTAGCCCTTATGGATCATTGTTACTGTCTGCTTTTTTTCCCCCCATAGGATTCTGGTTTTTCATAGGCATGATTATTTTTGCTTGAGTGCTGGATAGTACATGCGAAAAACTGTAGAAATAATCTGCAAACTAGAATAACAATATCTGTATCCATGGAGGATATATACATATTTTTTGTTAATCTGGGACAAAAGGCTCAAATTCCCTTAACTTATTTTCAGAGATTGAGTTAATTCAGTGATGGGCTTTAGTTACAGCAAGGTCTGATCTACCTCGGTTCATTCCTACTTAATGAGCAGTCCTTCATTGTTCCAACCTGAAGCTTGCAGCTTTTAAGAGATCCTCACTTGTGCAGGCCCTGGAGTCCAGTCGTTTATTTTTATTTTTGTCCTCTTGGTCCTGTTAGCGCTGGTCAGCTTATTAGCATTTAGCTCTCTCTTCCTGAATTAACAGTTGTCCTTAGGGAAAAACCAGCCCCTCACAGCTGTCCAAGGGTGATTTTAGAAATCAGTATAGTTGGGGCGCCTGGGTGGCTCAGTTGGTTGGGTGACTCCCTTCGGCCCGGAGACCCAGGATCGAGTCCCGCATTGGGCTCCCTGCTCGGCAGGAAGCCTGCTTCTCCCTCTCTCACTCCCCCTGCTTGTGTTCCCTCTCTGGCTGTGTTTCTCTCTGTCAAATAAATAAAATCTTTTAAAAAAAAGAAATCAGGGACGCCTGGGTGGCTCAGTTGGTTAAGCGACTGCCTTCGGCTCAGGTCATGAT
>PITA01016570.1:0-46148 GCA_004023965.1 Spilogale gracilis
TACCCTATGACCCTGCAATTGCACTACTGGGCATTTACCCCAAAGATATGGATGTAGTGAAAAGAAGGGCCATATGCACCCCAATGTTCATCACAGCAATGGCCACAATCGCCAAACTGTGGAAAGAGCCAAGGTGCCCATCAACAGATGAATGGATAAAGAAGATGTGGTACATATATACAATGGAATACTATGCCTCTTTTGTAGCAACATGGACTGGACTGGAAGAGATTATGCTGAGTGAAATAAGCCAAGAAGAGAAAGTCAAGTATCGCATGGTTTCACTTATTTGCGGTGCATGAGGGGCAAACTGGAGGACAGTGGCAGAAGGAAAGCAAATGGGAACTAGGGTAATCTAGGGAGGGAAACGAAACAACAGAGACTTTGAACACAGAAACAAACTGAGGGACTTGGAGGGAGGGGGTGGAGGGATGGGAGAGCCTGGTGGTGGGTACTGGGGACACCTAAAGTGGGAATGCCTTATGTGAACAATGCTCAGGGTTTTTCTTGGGGGGGGGTGGGTGAACATATCTTTTTATTTTATTTTATTTTAATTATTTTATTTCTTCAGTGTTCCAAGATTCATTGTTTATGCCCCACACCCAGTGCTCCATGCAATACATGCCCTCAGTACCCACCATCAGGCTCTTCCATCCCACCCCTTTCCCTCCAAGACCCTCAGTTTGTTTCTGAGTCCAAAGTCTCTCATGCCTTGTTTCCCTCTCCGAATTATCCTATTTCCCATTTCCTTTCCTTCTCCTACTGTCCTCTATATTACCCCTTATGCACCGCAAATCAGTGCAATGCTCAGTTTTTAAGTATACCTGGATTGGTATACTTAAAATGAGTATACCATGAGCACGGATTAGTCCATTTCATTTACCAAAGTATAAGCCACCTTCATCATGGAGCCTAGCATATAGTAGGTGCTCAGTAAATTCATGTTAAATAAAACAATCATAGGAAGTTTCTGGTTAATCCTGAATAAAAATGGATATGTATGAAGATTTTTGCGAATATCCCAACTCATGAACACTATGGTAGCATAATTTTCCCCACCAAAAAACATCGCACAACATATCTGCAGATATTAAAAACCTATAGATGTATATTCCCCCAACTGTTCTTTCTGCACGGTCTCTTCACAGATCCTCATGGTCTCTGATGCAGCCTCCACCCTGTGTTACACTTTCTCCTTCAGAGGCTCTTCCCACAAACTTACGTAAATGGAGAAGACTCCCATCCTAAAATAAAACAAAATCATGTAAATTTTAAATGTTCCTTTGATCTCATTTCTTTCTTCAGTTTCTCTCCTTGAATTCGTTGCCAATTTTCTTTAAAAGATAGATTAGATTATACTCACTGTATATACTCATTTTCCACTGCTCAGTCACCTTCAAACATCTCCTTTCTGGTTTCTTCCCTACTTTTCTCTTTGTCAAAAATCATTGATGTTCTCTTATTTGCCAAGTTCAGTGACCCTATCTCACTTGATTGTCTGTAATAATTTCTAATTCTTTAAGCTCTGTCATTCCCTGGCTTCCAAAAATCCAGGCTACTTTCCTTTCTCTAATCAGAGGTCTTCATCAAATTTACTGCCAAATCCTGTGGATTTTATCTCCTAAATCCATCTCTAGTATTGACCTCCCACTTCCTGTCCTATTATTTCATCTTTATCACTAGAATTACCCGCTGAAACACATCTCCATGGGAGGAAAAAAGGCAGTCTTAAATATATCATGAGCAATTGGACAGCCTTGATCAGACTCATTTCATCAGTCTAATTCCCCATGACTCAGCTCAATTCTAGTCACATTCTTCCATTACGTTTCTGTCCTTGGACTCCATCATTTCTTGTTAGAAATTACCTTCTTCTCCTTGCCATTCTCTGCAAAATCTAACAAAACAAAATGACTTTGAACCAAGTCTTTGTCCATGTATTCACTCCACAAAAATATATTGTTGCTCTGTTGCTCACTATATCAAACAATGCTTAATTCTATAAAGACCTCTGAATTTCCCTCAACTAGAATTATTAGTTGCATACAATGAAATGTGTGCATTGCACTGTATTTCTCTGTTGTGTACCTGTCCATCCTACTTGCTAATTTTGTGAGCAACTTGAGAATAAGAACCGTAGTCATACATATCTTTGTACTTCTAGTAACTTCCACAGTACTTGGCACAAGTGAGGTGCTGGGTCAGTGTTCATTGGCATCATGGAAGTTCATGACATGTTTCGTGTTACTAGTCATACCTTCGGAAAGTATTAAGATGAATAAATTGAGCAAGACTTTTCCTAAGTCAAATTAAGTAAGCAGTTTGCTTTTAGATGCAGCTTGTCTCTGGGGAGGGGACAGGGAGGAGAGAAGGAAGAGAAAAGAAAACACTCAGAATTTTCCTATAATTGCCTGACAGATGTTCATGGAACACTTTGTAGGGTCCCATCTGGACATTGGTTGGGTGTGTCCCTTCTAGCTCTTGCCTATCTCCTTATCCTGAGCTATAGTTTCTCAAGGCCATAATCTTTAAGAGATGGCAACAATTGTATATGAAGAGTGCTACCATCTAACCAGTGGATACCCAAACTCCTCCTTCCTTACATTTGATTGATTACCAGGTACTGCTGACTTGACACATCTTTGTCTACTCTACATCTCTACCGGCTCCACACAACAGCAGACCTCTATCATCTCTCAGATTTAACTGCTGTAACCCTCACAAATGTTCCCTTTCACTAGTCCAGTCTCGACATAATAAGTGGTCTTTTTTTTAAATAAAGATTTTATTTATTTATTTGACAGAAATACAGCTAGAGAGAGAACACAAGCAGGGGAGTGAGAAAGGGAGAAGCAGGCTTTCTGTAGAGCAGGGAGCCTGATGGGGGCTTGATCCCAGAATCCTGGGATCATGACCTGAGCCAAAGGCAGATGCTTAACAACTAAGCCATCTAGATGCCCCAATTAAGTGGTCTTTCTAAAAGACAAATCTGTTCGTAGCTCACCTCTCTTTCTAACCTTTCATGTTCATAGCTCACCTCTCTTTCTAACCTTTCTCTTTCTAACTCTTGCTTGCAGTCTATACTACTTAACATGGCCTATGAGTCTCTGCAAAAAAACGACCATTATGGACTTTTCCAGCCTCTCATAGCAGTATTCTCCACCTCTCTCATCCAAATACACTGATCTTTTGTTTCCTAAAACTCCTCATACTTTGTCAGGTTTTGATCCTTATCCCTGTTCTCTCCATCTAGAATATTCTTATGCCATCCTCTTTCCCTGCCCAAATCCCACCCAACTCATCCTCTGTGGCCTAATGTTACTTTCTTCTACCCTCCCTTCTCAGACTAAGTTAGGTGGTGCCCTCAAGATACCCTATCCTAACTCAGTTACAGTGTGTGACAATTGTTTGCTCATCTGTATTTTCCATCTGATCATGGAGGCTGGAGGGCAGATATTAGGTCTATTACATTCACTATGTCCTTTTTCAAGTCCTAATCTTGTTGTTGTGCATGGATTGGTATTTTTGGTAATTGAAAAGGTCAAATATTAGCAATTACACATATTACAAAATATATAATACTGTTATGAAACTTATCACCACTAATCAGGTAAGCACATGGCATTTTCCATGTGTTATCTTGTCTGGTCCTTATCATAATCATGTAACATAAGGACAATTTTACCAATTAGAAACTAAAGCTTAAGGAGGTGAAGAAATTGCTAAAAGTTCATAAAACCACTAATTGTGATTTAAACCCAAGCTTGTCTGACTCAAAACAGAACTCTTAACTCTTTCATTATAAGTGAAAAGTTCCTCCAGTCAGTAGACACTTATTAAATATTTGTTAAATACGTTATTATTTATCATGAAAAATTAATGTCAAAAGAAAACTAGAGACTGTATGCCCACTTCAGCAAAATGAATTTAAAAACAATGGAAAAATACTCATTTGATTTACAACTTTGATTTCTAGCCTGGGAATTATAAATGCAATTTTGCAGACTTTTTTTGTTGTTTCTAACTTATTTGCATTACAATAATTTTCTGTTGGCCCACTATATGGTGAGATGTTCTATTTCTTTTATATCTAATCATCAATACAAAATTCATGTTTGACATACTTTAAAGCAGAATTCAGAATGTATTAGAGTTATATTCCTCCACTTTCCCTTCTACATTGGTGAAGTGTTAGACTAATACTGGATTTCACAATTAGTAAGAACAAGTTAATATTTAGTAAATATGAATAATCCACTGAAGACTTCCCTCCTGAAGTGGGTTCCATCATGTAATGGGTAGCCCTTTGGACTCTGAATAATTCCCTCCCAACCCACCGCTTGATGAAGAAATCTTCTGGGTTTTAGGGATGATGTGGACATTCATGAGTTAATATTTGACATTTCCAGCTACTCTGTGAAATTCTAAATTTCAATACAGTATATTTTTTTGATATTATATTGTTCCTTTGTTGAGAATTTTTAATCGGAGTCATTTAAATTTTTAATATGCTAGTGTACACTAGAAATATTTACTAATGCATAATGTACACAATAAAATATTAATACTAATATTTTTGATGTTACAGAGCATCTCATTTATATATGATTTAAAATATATATGTATATATGTATTTAAATATATATAACAACATAAAATGCCCATCTTCAAAATAATACACGCCTAACTTTAAAAATAAGTGTTTTGGGGGTATCTGGGCGGCTTAGTCAGATGAACATCCACCTCCTGACTTCACCCCAGTCATGATTTCGGGGCTGTGAGATGGAGCCCTGCATTGGGCTCTGAGCTCAGATCAGAGTCTGTTTGAGATTCTCTCTCACTCCCCCTCTACCCTCCACCATGCTCTCTCTCTCTCTCTCTCTCTTTAAAATAAATAAATCTTTAAAAGTAAGTATTTTGGGGCGCCTGAGTGGCTCAGTCATTAAGCATCTGCCTTCAGCTCAGGTCATGATTCCAGGGTCCTAGGATCGAGTCCCACATCAGGCTCCCTGCTCTGCAGGAAGCCTGCTTCTCCCTCTCTCACTCCCCCTGCTTGTGTTCCCTCTCTCGCTGTGTCTCTCTCTCTGTGTCAAATAAATAAATAAAATCTTAAAAAAATAAAAATAAAATAATAAAAATAAGTATTTTTCAAAATAAAAACTATACATACTTGTATACATACACACACATATTCTGTATAGTTTTGAACCTTAAATTCCAGATTTATACTTTAATAAATTTATCACTTACTATACATTGAACTATTAAACCCCATAAATAAGCTTTCTGTAGGAAATTAAGTCTAGAATAAAAGCATGAACATCCTAACATTAAGTCAGAGAACAAGAAAAAACAAAACCACTTAATCATTTACTCTTAAAAAATTGTGGAGTATTTTATTTGCTGTGCTTTGTTTTGCTTCACCCTCAAGGTCAAAATCATTTGCTATAGTAAGGAACATATTTTAAAAGCAAGAAGTGTTACATAAATCCACTGCGGAGGGAAAATGCTCTTACCATCAGAGTTGTGGTTATTGAATGCCAGGGAGTACAAGACTAAGTGGATGCCTTAGATATGATGGGATCATATCTCAGCTCACTTATTAAGTCATCCTGCAAGAAATACATGAACAGTACAGGTCACTGTAGAATTTACCTTGAGTCATGTGTGAAAACATACATAGTTTCGAATGAACTAGCTCATTGGTAAATTAAAGTTTGATTAATGGCTTAAAGATGGAAATTGAAAATTGATTTTTAAAATAGTCTTCCTCTCAAAAACTGTGAGAACCAAATGATTTATTATTTGGATGGTTAATTACAAAGTAAAATTAAAATCAAATTTAAAAATCAAAATGGAGGGGCGCCCGGGTGGCTCAGTCGTTAAGTGGCTGCCTTCAGCTCAGGTCATGATCCCGGAGTTCGGGGTTCAAGCTCCACATCGGGGTTCCTGTTGGGTGAGAAGCCTGCTTCTCCCTCTCTCACTCCCTCTGCTTGTGTTCCCTCTCTAGCTGTGTTTTGCTCTGTCACATAAATAAATAAATAAATAAAATCTTAAAAAAAAAAAAAAGAATTAATTGGCCTTATTGGTTTGTTTGGGTTTTCTTTAAGACTTTATTTATTTGAGAGGCAGAGTGAGTGAAAGAAAGAGCATATGATCAGGGGAGAAGGAGGGGGAGGGGGAGAGGTTGAGGAGAGATGGGGGAGAGGGAGGAGAGAGTTAGAAGCCAGCATGGGGCTAGATGCCAGGACCCTGGGATCATGACCTGAGCAGAAGGCAGACACTGAACCAACGGAGCCACCTAGGCGCCCTACCTTATTGGTTTTTAAATCAACAAAAGTACTTGTTTAAGAATGTTCTAGTTCCTCTGTTATCCAATTTTTTTAGTATTTTATTAGAGATGGACTCTTGCCACACATCTAAAAATCTTTGCTTTCCCTCTTTGAGTATTTGTGTTATTATTCCAATGAAATAAGAATTTGTAGACATATCATCTTTGATTTCAAAAATGAAAAATTTAAAAATATATTGATAAAAATACATAAAAATGGTTGTGAGTGTCTTAATACCATTCTCTTAGCTTTGCAAAAACAAAATAAATAAAAATCAAATAGGAACACCAATAATTTTAATAATGTAATAATAAAAGTAAATGTCATGGATATATATATTCTCAAAATTTATATATGCAGAAAATTCTTATTTTCAAGGGCCCATGTATATATTTATATAAATTAACAATATACTAGATAATAAAGTAAACATCAATAAATTCAAAATAGGGTTATTACCTAATCACAATATAGAGTTGTTACCTAATCACAATACAAGTAAACTAGAAGTCAATAGTCAATAGTAAAATGAAAGAAAAAGTTCTAAGCATTTGAAAATTAAGAAATTCACTCCTTAACAAATATTAGGTTAAGGAGAAAATAAAATATATAAGTAGCTATTTGGAAAATAAGAACATTTTTGGTCAGAATCTGTGGAATAGGACCAAACAATCATTGAATGTTTTCAATATTGACAAAAATGATCAAGAAAGAATGTGGGGCACCTGGTGGCTCAGTTAAACTTCTTACTGAGGTCATTTCTGGGATGGAGCCCCACCCCAAACCCAACCCCCTAGTATGAGCCCTGCATGGGGCTCTGCCCTCAGAGGGGAATCTGCTTCTAGCTCTGCCCCTCCCCGCTGATTGCCCTCTCTCTCTCTCTCTCTCTCTCTCTCTCTCTCAAATAAATAAAATCTTTTTTTTAAAGAAAGAATGAAAGAACATGACAAAAAAAAACTTAGTTTGAGAAATTGGAAGTTAAACAAAATGAAGGGAATAGAAGTAGAGAAATTGATGAATTCTCAACGTAGCAAATGGTATTAGGATAGCAGGTGATTCTTAGAAAACCAATAAAATACACAGACTTCGGTATGGTTGTCAAGATCTTAAGATGACCCCAAAGACTCTTGCCCTCGTGTAATCTCCACCTCTGAGCGCAGCTGAAACCTGTGGTTGTGATGGGATATCATCCCGCAATTATGTTCTGTTTATGGCCAAAGGGAGATTATCCTGGGTGTGCTTGACCTAATCAGAAGAAACCTTTCAGAGTAGTTTTTCCCCACTGGTCACATTAAGAGTGATAGAGAGAGAGGGATGCTCTGGCAGCTCAGAGGAAAGACTGCACATGGGGGCCTATGGGGCATGGAACTGTGGTGACCTCTACTTACTGAATGGTTCAAGGCCATGACCTAGCAGGACAGTAGGGACTTCAGTCTTACAACTAAAAGAAAATGAACTCTGCCCTTAGCCCATAGTGTTGGTGGATCCTGAGCCTTGGATGGGAACTGCATTCCCAGCCAACATCTTAACTTTTCCCACTGAGACCCTGAGTACAGAATCTGGCTAGGTAGTGCCAAACTTCTGACCTGCAGAAATGGTGATATAATAAATTGTCTTAAGCTGCTAAGTTTGTGGCAATTTGATACACAGCAGTAGAGAACTAACTTATTTGGCAAATATTCAAATGACTTTGTTTATAAAACACAATTGCAGTTTGATAAGAACACAAACACTCCAGTAGAAAAATGGGCAAACGACAGGGACAACTGACAGAAGAAAAAACTTAATTGAAATGAATCTTAAGAATGATTAATCTTAATTTTAATAAATTAATGTTAAAGTAACCAAAAGTACTTTGTACGTTCTACTTTAGCCAATAAAAAAGAAAATATGCAACAAAGCAAATTTAAAAAGCCCCGAAAAATAGTGCATTATTCTGAGGAAGGGTTTCTATGAGACAAGAGACCTAACACAAATCTCAGAATATACTATCTCTCGATAAACGTTTAGTGATAAATATTGCATATAGAGCTAGTAAGGAAATTAACCTAAAAGCCTAATTATATGTGAGTGGATTCTCTGTATCCAAGGTGGGAGTGGCTGTTACTTTTGCTTCTCCCGTCCTTGGCCAGAGATGATCAAGGACTCTTTTAGACGCAGACCAGCACTCATCTGTGCACATCCCGCAGCCATACCCACTCTGAGCTTTTATTGCCTCATCTCTCCTTAAATCCAGGTTTGTCCCTGAATTGCCTTCTTATCATTTTCTTTTTTTTTTCTAAATATTTTATTTATTTAGTTGACAGAGAGAGAGAGAGAGAGGGAACACAAGCCAGGGGAGTGGGAGAGGGAGAAGCAACCCTCCCGCTGAGCAGGGAGCCTGATGCAGGGCTTGATCCCATGACCCCCGGAATCACAACCTGAGCCGAAGGCAGACACCTGGCAACTGAGCCGCCCAGGTGCCCCACCTTCTTATCATTTTCAATATCACATCTCTCTTGTATCATCTCAAATCCTAAAAGACTCTGAGTTGTAGAACATTTCAACAAGAACTTGCCTGGTTGGCCTTCACCTTCCTCCTAGGGTTGAAGTCTATATCTCCACAGAACTGGAAACCTCTCTTCTGTAATAATGACAGATACTCATCTTTCATTGCAAGATGAATATTAAACATTTACATGATTGCAGATTGAGAATTTAATGGTACGGTTCCTCATCTGCAAAAACTGTTTCTCTAAATTCTAAAGTACATCAATGACTAAGCATGCAGTGTTTTTTTGTAGAACTTATAAGAATTAAATGCTCGCATATCTTTCTCTCTTGTTTTAACTATCTTATCTTTGAAAGAAAGGTCTTCGTGCTCTTATTTATTAATTCTTTACATTTTAATCTATTTTTAATACATTACTATTTAACTCATTAATTTTAAATTTATTTATTAACGTTCTTTATTTAGCTCATCAATCCAAATGCTTCTTGTCTCCCATGACTGGCCTAGGCATACTTTAGCTCAGTCATTTCTTTTCTCTCTTACACTAATACTCATGTATTTACATCATGTGTAAACTTCTGGGAAAAGCACTGACATTTCTTTCTGGTTAGGGTATTTTTGTTTTGTTCTGTTTTTTGTTTTTTTAAGCAGGAATGAACAAAACTTAAGTTTTTTGTTTTAGATAATACTTAAATATTAAGAAAGCTAAAATTTTAAAATTTGAAATATGTTGGCTAGGTTTTTCTATACATTATATTTGCATAATGATTCTGATTTTGCCTTTCCAAGAACAGTTGCCCAGGAGGATGGAAAAGCAAAGGATAATAGTCTCTGGAGTTTGCACCATCTTCTTGGGCTAGGGTGTCCCATAGCAGAGCAAAGAATTGAAGAAACAAGGGTCCCCTCTCCTCCCCTCTCCCCCGTTCCCTTTTGTTTTTATTTGAAGCATTTCCGAATAACAAATGAAAAATTAGACTTGAATATAAAAAGGTAGAGGAGGGTGCCTGGGTGGCTCAGTTGGTTAAGTGTCTGCCTTCAGTTCAGATCATAATCCCAGGGTCCTGGGATCAAGTCCTCCACAGGGCTCCCTGATCAGTGGGGAATCTGCTTCTCCCTCTGCCCCATCCTTCTGCTTGTGTGCACTCTCTTTCATGCTCACTCTCTCTCTCTCAGATAAAATATTAAAAAAAAATGTAGACAACTACCCCAACTCAATACCGTGCTTTATTGGGGAAGCCATAGCACAGACAGGACGTGAATTGCCCCTCATCTATAGGAGCACAGAGACAGAAGTCAAAGTTGCACATAAAAGTCATTTGGGATCTCTAGGCAAAAGCACAGCTAGCATCAACTCCATAAAATGAGGGGATTTAACCAGTCTGTCACATGGCATCTGGTCCAGAGACTAGCTTCTAAGTTCAGTTTGTGGGGCAGGAGGACTTGCCCTCTCTGCTAAGGCAGATGCAGGACAGAACATCTGTCATATGTCATCTTGTGTCATGATTAGGGTCCTTTATCTAGAGTAGATTCACTGGCTTAGCCCCCCACCCCCCCACCCCCTGCCCCGCATCTGTAGTTGGATCTTGCTAACCTTCACTTGACACTTTATCTGCTGTTATTATGACGTGAACATTGGGGCAAGTTTGCCTGGATGGCATGAGAATCAGGGTCTATCCTGCCAAAATATGGCTTACTGGGCTTTCTTTGAAAAATGTTAATTTGGGAAGTTATATAAGTCAAATATGAATAGTATTTTTTAATCTAATTTATAATCATATCTCACTCCAAAAAGGTATACAAATTCCGTCTAGATTGCAGACGTTAAGCTGCTTAATTTTGAAAAATGATAGATACATAAAAATGTGGCTTGAGGACTCTTGTTCTCGCATGTGTTCCTTCTTGGCTGTTCTGCACCGTCACTTTGGCAGGGCCACACCTGTAATTCATCAACTATGATTTCCAGTTTAGGTTTTCTTCAAAGAGGACAGAGATTTTAAGAACATTATAAAGCAAACTGAATTTAGCATCCTTCCAGAAATGCATATACCCAGTCCCCCTCCTTTTTTTTTTTTTAAGCAATTATTCATGTCCAATTTTACAACAGATTTTTTTCATGTGTATGTGCGGGAAATTTGCCTTTATTAAATTTATATGATGATTTCAACTTAGTTTTTATGGATAAAACAAAACCATCTTTTCATTCATTTTATCAAATTATGTAAAAATAAATTACATGATTACATTAATTTAAAGTGGTACAATGATTTAAAAACAAACAATAACTTGAGAAGCAAACAACTCACTTGGTGAAAGCAGAAATTCACAGGTGTGATAGAATGCAGCCAATCATTTGAGTGATTTCAGCACACCAGAGCGTGGGTCATTGTGTCTTACAGAGAAAGTGCCAACTGCTGTTCATGTGGTAAGTCAGTTAGAATAGAAGTAGGTTAGATAAAAAGCAATATGTGCCCAAAGAGTGGGGCAGATAAAGTGGGAAAGGGGGTTTATATGAGAGAGTGGTTATTATTATTCTACAATGATGGGCAAAAAATAACCACTATGAGCAACAGCCTGAGAGCATTAGGAAGTTCACCTTCGTTAAAGTACAACTTCTGTGAGGGATAGATTTGGGAAATTTGGTTAGCGTGCTAAGTTGGAGACCAAAAAAAAAAAAAAAAAGCTTCATCTGGCAATAATATATGAAACAGAGGTATTCATTCGCAAAGTTCTAGAACTAGGTGAAGCTAGAATGAGGGTAATAATTATTAGGTATACTCTCCAAAGAAGTGACAAGAATTAACAGAAACCTCTTAGGAATATAAAAGATGAGACTGAGAGAAGGGTTATTTCAAAGGTAGAATTTCACAAATTTGACTTTAAATAACTGTCGATACTAGAAAACAGTAAGAGTAAAGGAGAGTTTGAGTTGTTTGTTCAAAGAATGATATTGTAAACAACCAGCATCAAACTTGGTTAAAGGAGTAGGTTTAGAATAGAGAAAGAAAAAAAGGTCATGACTTTAATTGAGTGCATATTGAGTTTGGGTACATAAGGCACACCTTTACTTTCTTAAAATAGTTCGGGCAGACTGTAGAATATACTCGTATTGCTTGAGAAGTGTTCGGGAATTAATTTGTAAGCATGTGTGGGATCACTTGTATATACCTAGTAACTGGTAACATTTTACAAAGTTGGGTTGTACAAGAAGAATAGCTAATGTTAAAGAATATTCTTAAGAACAGAGTTTGATATATTGGCAATAGCACTCTCATCTGTAGAAAATCTGAAGTAGTTAGACCTGGAGTAACTCTGTCCATTAAAAAAAAAAGGTAACAATTTATTTTATAATCATCCAGGCAAGACACATCAGAGGAGGATATTTATAGAGGTAATCAGGAGGCATCTGATAAAATTAATTTCATATTATTTTAGGTTCACATCTTTTTACCTTAATACAGTTGCTGATTGGAAATCTGAAATCTAGGTGACTAATAACAGTTTTTAGTAATGGATGTGAAGTTCCATATGGAGACTGATATTTAGCGCCATATGTGAAGAACTGTGATAAGCAAAAGGTGGATTTGTCCAAAATTTTTAAAGACTTTCCAAGTATTACTTTAAAAAATTTCTCTGTGAACTGGCTGCTATATGTAAGTGATGAATTACTAAATTCTAGTCCTGAAACCAATATTACACTAGATGTTAACTGAAATTTAAATAAACACTTGAAACAAACAAAAACAACCAAAATTTCCCTGTGAGTTGAAGTAAAACTGTATAAAAAAGGGTTTTATTATTGTTTCCACATAAGTTACTATTGTGACATTTGCTTTATAACAAGTATGTAATTAATTTGGCAGAATTATTGTAAACAAAAATTAAATAGAACTCATGTCTACCAGAAAGCTAGCTCATTGCAGCTGATGAAATAATTTCCATAAAAATACTGAGTATTTATTTTATGTAAAATTCCATAATTAGTTTGTGATGTAAACAGGTGCCTTTATTTTTTGTTTTTCACTTCAAGATCCAATTCTAGATTCTCTTCACCTGTTAGACTAATCTTGCTATTTTTTTCCAATGGATTATTTTCAGTTTTAAATTGATGGAAAAATTATAAGTGTGTCAATATATTGTTTCAGAAACAGTGTGATTGCACAGAAGAGAGAGCATGGACTTTAGACCCAATATTTGTTCTCTCAAATATTGACTTTCTCATTTACTGGTTATATGTTAGACAAATTACTTCACCTGGCTGAGCCTTAGCTCCCTTATCTGTAAAATGAGAACAATTACACTAACTTTCCTTCCCCTTCACCCTCCCTCTTGGGGCTTCTCTAATTCAGTGATTGGCTTAGTATCAGTTCCAGATGACCATTTGTAACTTCATAACATAACAATTTGATTTCATACTAACATTGTGAATAGTATAAAAGGAGGTATAACACAGACAATTTCCTTATTTCTCTTTCTTAGCCCTCTTTTACTCAAACTTAAAATCTCTTCTCTTCAAGGAGAATCCAAAATCAGTTCATAGCACCAGTTCTTTCTTTTTTAGACCATTATTTACTGAAATTAAAGTGGTGCACTTTTTATGTCCATCTCCTGCCTAGAAACTTAATGAAAGCAGTAGCTCATCAGAAGGCAGTACGGTAGACATCGGTGCTCCTGCAGAAGAACAGCCTGCAGTGGAACCCGAGGAAACTCTTGAACCTGAAGCCTGTTTCACTGAAGGTAAGAAAATGACCTTTATGTTAATCTTCCATGTACAGAGTGCAGGGTTTTTGTTTTTAGCTTTTGGTCACCCAAGCTGGACCATTCATAATGGAATAGAAGATTTAGTAAGTCTATTTCAATGACCTACAATAGGCTAACAGTTTTTAAATCTACAGTTATTTTTGGTTAACTCTGCCCATTATGTATAAAAGATCACAACCATGGAGGAAACTGTTTTAAGGTAATCAAAACAAGTAACTTGTATTTTTAAAAATAAAAGGGTGATTTCACATGGAGTGACATCTTAAACACTAATCACAATTATCATACACAGAATTTGCCTTAAAAATAACCTTCTGACTACTAAAGTTAAATGACTGGCAGATACTAACCTATATTTTTTAACAAAATCATTATTTTCCAAAGCTTATTGGACAAAGCAGGAAATAAACACAGCCCCATAC
Organism: Spilogale gracilis; assembly: GCA_004023965.1. Lineage (NCBI taxonomy): Eukaryota > Metazoa > Chordata > Mammalia > Carnivora > Mephitidae > Spilogale > Spilogale gracilis. The sequence goes on from PITA01016570.1 coordinate 14,004, forward strand.
CCCATACCTGAACAGTATCTAATTGGGTCTGGTACAATATGGACAATAGTTTTAAAAGCTTTGTTTTCCCCATGACTCACATTCCCCATGGTCTGATTTTCTTGGAAATTTGAATTTTGAAGATATGAATATATTTGCATGTTCTCAATTTAGTGATCTCTTCTTCACAGCCCTCATATATATTGTCCCCCTCTATTTCCTCGTATAAATTCCACATAACACTCAGTCCTTCTCAAAACTACCTTCATCTGACCATGGTGGAAAAGAGCTTATTATTCCCCTCAACAGCTATTAATAAAGATACCCATTTAATTCACCTGATAACTTTTTTGTATATTATCTTATGGGAGCTCTTCTCTTTCTGTTTTGAACTGTTGTATGTACCTTTACTGTCTTTTTTCCTCCATCCTTTCCTTCCTTCCCTTCCTCTCTCTTCCTCCAGCATACTTGACTTTTTCTTTTTTTCTTTTGTTTCTGTTTCTTTTGGGGGGGGGACTTTTGTTTTGTTTGTTTTGTTTTGTTTTGCCTCCAGGTGGGGTTCCTGAGTTTATATCTTTTCTTGAAAACAAGAATGTAAGGTTTTTGGTGGCAAGGTCCACTGTACTTTTTTCTTTTTGCCTTAAAAAAAAACTTATTTGTATCCTCCATGGTGCTTCCAAAGGTAATCACAGATGGTTTGAGTGAGTAAAAGGACTATAAGGAAGGTAATGACAAATCAAAGCACAGCCAGGCAATAACATTTCAACAGACTAAATTAATTTTATAAATTATATGAGCTTTTCTAGAAACACTACAAGAAAACAAAGCAGCAACAAACCCAGCTGCTGGGTTTGGGTTTATTGGGGGAGATCTACATTAATTATTCCATAACTTCTTTAAAAGGGAAGTTTTCTGTTTATCAGTAATCTTCATTTTGAACTCCTCTACTAGAGGGTCTTTAACAGAGACCAATAGGATGACATAATACAAGGCAAAGCTACTTTATATTTGTCTGTACTTTACAAAGTTAATTATTGGACAAAAAGAGTCAAGGCAGAGAAAGCAATAGTATTAGCCAGGGAAATGCTTAAGGAAGTTGAATAACTTTCACAACCTCATACAGCTAATGAATGTGCTCTTACTACTCCAGGCTTAGAGAGTTATCCTAGCAAGATGGAAACGGTAATTGTAGTGAGAAGACATATCAGGGACATGCTAAAGAATATTACTGAATCGGGTGCCTGGGTGGCTCAGGGGTTAAAGCCTCTGCCTTAGGCTCAGGTCATGATCTCAGGGTCCTGAGATAGAGTCCCATGTTGGGTTCTCTGCTCACAGGGAGTCCGCGTCCCACTCTTTCTCTGCCTGCCTCTCTATTTGTGATCTCTCTCTATGTCAAATAAATAAATAAAATATTTTTTTAAAAAAAGAATATTACTGAAGCAGCATAAGTTACTTCATCTATTCTTGTTTGAATGTTATACTTGCAGGCTGTGTACAAAGATTTAAATGTTGTCAAATCAGTGTGGAAGAAGGGAGGGGAAAACAATGGTGGAACCTGAGAAGAACCTGTTTCCGAATAGTTGAACATAACTGGTTTGAGACCTTCATTGTCTTCATGATTCTTCTTAGTAGTGGTGCACTGGTAAGTCAATATTAAGCAAAAGTGGTACAATATTAAGTTTAAGATAATCTAATACTGATGACTTATTAATCCTTTCTATTGCATTGTTTTAGTATCCAATGCATTTTTCCCCATACCCTCATCCTGCATCCATTTTCATTTTCATGGTGTCAGCCATTACTTCTGTTTGAAAAACCTCCAACTGTTATCTCTACTTTGGACTTCTTCCTTAAATATATATGCATCTCTAAATCCATCCATCCATCCATTCATTCACTTACCACTCATCCATCCATCCACCCACTGTTCTGTCTCTAACACATTTTTCATTAAGTTTTGCTTACTCTTATATAACCTAGAAAATTTGTCCCTCCAGCTTATTCATACAGATATTTGACTACCAATATATTAACAAGAAGGTAAGAATGACAACTCAGTGTATTTAATGGAAGTCCTAGGATGGAGAATATATAACTTCTGAGTTCTGATGAATATTGTTTCTGAATGGTATTACTGTTATCTCTTTACGGACAGTCAATAAGTCCTTAGGGACCACTTCTCTGTTGCTTTTAAATTGTGTCCACTGTTCTTATGCTACTCAGGAAACAATATGAATATTGGTAACAAAAAATATTGGGCAGCATGCCTAAGTAATTCATTTAAAGATTACTTTCTCTTTATACAAAGATGGTTTTTACATCAAATTAATTTGTATTTATATGAAAATCACAAAAACGTAAAGCATAACATATAGATAATATTTTAAAGAGACTCTGGAACAAATATCATATTTAAGCAATAAGATAGATAGATGATAGATAGATAGGGCTCCTGGGTGGCTCAGTTGGTTAAGCGACTGCCTTCAGCTCAGGTCATGATCCCGGAGACCCGGGATCGAGCCCCACATCGGGCTCCCTGCTCAGCGGGAAGCCTGCTTCTCCCTCTCTCACTCCCCTTGCTTGTGTTCCCTCTCTGGCTGTGTTTCTCTATGTCAAATAAATAAAATCTTAAAAAAAAAAAGATGATACATAGATGGTAGATAGATAGATAGATAGATGATAGACAAAATGAGCTTGTCTGATTGAAATATAATCACTTAAGTTTCTTTACTTACATGTATAATTATAACATATATAATTATATATAAATTATATAATATATAAGCTATATATTATATAATTATATAAAGCCTATATTTCGCATCATATTTCTCTGATGACATAAACTTTCTCTGCATGCCACTTTATACAAGATATAGTCTTTTGCCTCTAAAATAAATGTGAGACTTAGATGTAAAGTATAATGAGAGGTTCATATTAGTAGAACACATATCACAATATAAATGAAATATATTTATATCTTATCATCATTGTCCTACCATATCTCATGAGAAATATAAACTATCAACAAAATGAAGAGGAGAGAGGGGGACAAATGAGCCCAACTATGTAGTAGAAGTTGGGCAATGTGAGGATCGGTTATAACTTCTGCTTTATGAAAAATATAAACCTCCATTTTTTTATTTCTTCAACCTCTTTTTTATGGCAAAAAATAAGCAGGAGAAACAAAAAAATGAAACAAAAGGAAAAGTTGGGGTAACACCACCAGGATATGACATCAAGAACTGTTTCTTAAACAAGTCAAATTAATTCATGATAATTATGCTTTTACCTCTTCCTTCTGGCTATAATATCAATGAAGAGTATAACTTCCCCCAGATTCATTAAAAGATCTTTGAGAAGAAAAAATTTTAAAAATAAAAAAAACAATAGCTACTATTCCTCTGCCCTCCTAGTCCAATGGAATAAATAAATAAAACCAGGGGGAATTTTTTTAAAAATAAAATCAGGGAATATGTGTGTGTGTGTGTGTGTGTGTGTGTGTGTGTGTGTGTGTGTGTGTGTATGATCAGAAAAATAACTTAGAAGGTATAATTGTTTTAGAAAGCTAAAATTACTCACTTGCGGAGCATAACGAGTAACACAGAGGACAGTAAGAGAAGGAAAGTAAATGTGAACTGGGATACATCAGAGGGGGAGAAGGAAAGGAAATGTGAACTGGGCTATATCAGAGGGGGAGATGAAACATGAGAGACTTTGGACTCTGAGAAACAAACTGAAGGTTTGGGAAGGGAAGGCGTGGGGAGATGGGTGAGCCTGGTGGTGGGTATTAAGGAGGGCAGGTATTGCATAGAACACTGGGTGTGGTACATAAACAATGAATCTTGGAACACTGAAAAAATAAAATGAAATAAATTATTTTTTAAAAGAAAGCTAAAATATATAACTTTTCTTTATAGGCATTTGAAGACATATATATTGATCAGCGAAAGACAATTAAGACAATGTTGGAATATGCTGACAAGGTTTTCACTTACATTTTCATTCTGGAAATGCTTTTAAAATGGGTGGCATATGGCTATCAAACATATTTCACCAATGCCTGGTGTTGGCTGGACTTCTTAATTGTGGATGTAGGTATCCTGTGTATCCTGGGTATCTTTGTCTCTACATTCACGGTAGCTTGACTTGTATACTAATTCTAGAAGAGAGAATCTGAGCAGTATGCTATGTTGACAGAAAATGCTACTTAATTGACTCTAACCTAATTCTCTGAATGATAGTGTTGTACTAAGAAATAAGCTTAATACTAGTTTAGCACTGAGGGGATGGGATCCATGGTGGCTGTCTACGGTAAAAAGCAGAAAAACAACACAGCAGTTTGTAGGGAAAGTGGTGTAATCAGAGTATGTTGTTTAAATTCCTTTCTATAGAGATTTTGTCATTTTGCAATAATAATATTTTATTTTTCATTGCTGTATTTTAAGTATTTCATAAGGATCAGTGTAAGGATCGGTGTATCTCTCTAAAAAATGCAAAAAAATTTATAGCACATTGCAAGTAATATAAAAAGTATATTTAAATATAAGGCAACTTGATACACTGAAAAACAGAAAATGTTGCCAAAATACTGAATAGTGTCCAGTGTATGTGAAACTATCCAATATTAGCCACTTTCAAACCAAAGAAATTATAATTCTGGATATGAAGTTTTGGTACATTCCTTATTTAGAGAATTAGACACCTAATATTTTTATTTCTTAGTACTCTCAAATTTCATACAAATTAAGTAAATTCATTGATTTATTTGCTTGGCAAATATTTTGATTATCCATTTTCATCCAGGTAACCATGGCAGAAGCTGTAAATTAGTATAGAAAAATTTGAGGAAGTTTCATGATGTAACCATTTATTAAGTTACATTGTTTACATAAGAATAAAGTTTAGAGAAAACACAGGTGTTAGCAAGACAAACAAAAAACTGCAAAATCAATGTGCCAAGTTATTAATATTTTATAGTATCAGTTATAATTAGTCGAACATATAATGCAGGTTTGAGATTTCTTGATTTTGTGTTTTATCATTAGCCATAGAAAGCCCTAAATTCACCACAACTTAATAAAATAAAAGAAGAATGACCAATGACCTTTTCTTACACCTGAATGTCTTCCTTTTTTAAATTAATTTTTATCTAGTTTTTCTAATTGCTCTACTAACAAATTAGTTTAACAATTAATAAATTACATGGCACTTAAGGTTTTTTTATTCAACTACCTTTAATTAACATCTTGAAAGCTACTCTTTTTGCATCAAGCTGAAAATACCTCCTTAAAATTTTAAAAGCTTTATGGGAAATATGCAACCATTGATCTTCTGAGTAATTATAAGTAAAAAAATCATATTTATTATATGGAAAATTGGTGACTTTACTTATTTCCTTATTTATTGATGCAGGTTTCATTGGTCAGTTTAACAGCAAATGCCTTGGGTTACTCAGAACTTGGTGCCATCAAATCTCTCAGGACACTAAGAGCTCTGAGACCTCTAAGAGCCTTATCGCGATTTGAAGGGATGAGGGTAAGGAAAATGAAAGAACCTGAAGTATTATATATAGTAAAAATTAAATTAATTACATTAAATTCTATAAAAGGAAAACCCATGCATGCGAAGGAATGGCAAATCCTTGCAAAATTGCTACTTTATCATTTTATCTGTTGCATATTTACTTCTGGGTGATATGCAAGAGAACTTAGGCCTCTCTTGAAATGATGTAATATCATTTATCTGCTGTGCTCATGAAAATGACTTTATTTCCTAATCCATCTTGGGAGTTTCCTTACAGAAAAAAAAAAAAAGCAGATGCACTATTAAATTACTATGTGTAATGATAAGATAATAATCCTCTAAAGTGAAGTCTACATTATATGCTTTTCCATTATGATGACCTAAATTGTACTTAATAAGTTTTATTGAAAATAATATGAATCACACACATGCCTAAATATAAAAGTAAAGGAAAACCATTTTTAAATGTCAAAATTTTGTCTGTATAATGCCAAAGTTTGCATTATTTGAATATATTCAAGGGTAGCTATTAAATACTGACTGAATTTTGAAATTTTTTTAAAGTTATGTTTAATATAGCCTCAATTTATAACTGCCTTAATCTTTTTGATTTATATAAATAGTAATACTAAAAGATTATATGTAAATCTATACATTTTTCATGACAATAAATAAAGCATTTATAATAGAATGAACAGAATATATAATTTTGACTCATTATCATAGATGATTCATAAATTAGGCATAATTCAAATTTCACTTGAGTTACAGAAAATGTTATACTATTCCTTTCAAGGAAATGTTCTACCATTCCCTATGATTCATTACAGATTAGAAATGTTGCCATTACTGACCTATTATTTTCCATGCCTTATCAAAATTCATGAAGCATTGATATATAAGATGTATAACATAAAAAAGGAGTTCTTTCTTTAAAAAAAGTCAACTTTAATTTATCAAAACAAAGCTACTTAATAAGTGTGATTCCAATAGAAAAACATTGCTTTTTTTTCTACCTAAGGTTTAGTTGTTTATGGAAATTGAGCTGTATTGAAGGCTTCCAATTATATCTTCTAGGTTGTCGATAGCCTTACGTGTTCTTTTAAAATAAGACTTATTGTAAATGTCACTTTTTAAGAACATGAGACTTGTCTTAATTTCCCTAACATGTATAGAAATTTTTTTCCTCATTAGAAACAATTTAACACAATATAATGCAGTCTTATTTTATTTCTCACAGAGATCTTCACATTTTTACTAAAATGTTAAAGGAAATTCTCTCCAGGGTATGTAAAAATTAAGTTTATTTTCCAATTAAAATGTCTCTTTTGTTTCAGACTGGCCATTTCAGTTCCTGAGAAAAATATTATTTTTATACATTCTACTTGAAAACATATCGCCTGAGTCAAAGTAATACCTTTTAAGTGCTTTCTGAAATCTGAACAATGCTAAGTATAGTAGTTGAAGCTGTTATAAAAAATTTTGAATTTAACCTTTTGAAAATGTACTAAATACATGATTCAAATGGCCATGTTTAATAGTTTATTTCCATAACAACATTGGTTTTGTGGGTCTACTTTGATTTTTACAGAAATAACCTTATCTATAATAATTGATCAATAAAGTTTTTTATATTATAAGGAGAGGTTAACTTTTGCAACTGAGAATGTTAAAAACATAAACTTCTTATTGATGTTGATAGGAGATGAACTCATCTCTAAATTATTTATGAATATGGTTACTTGCCTCTTGTGATAGCATATACACAACCCTAAAATGGCTGACCATTTCAACACATGTTTGGCATTGTAGAGACAAAATCACCTGATTCTTGATTCTATTTCTGTGTTTCTAGTGTTTGGATTTTTTTTTTTTAACTTTCTAAAAAATGTAAACATGGATGATGGTGAGGATAGACATAATAATGATGACTATAATTGGGAAGTGATATTTGAATATATTCAGAAACTCTCATTTTATTCTTCTCCCTAGCAGCATAAAATGACAATAGCTATATCAGAGTGTAAATCAAGCACTCATTTTATTTTTGTTGACTTGTCACTTTTTCAAGCATGTGCTTTTATGCAACATTACCAAATAACGCATGTTGTATAGTGCTTGAAAAGAAGTTAGAAAGTAATAAATTATCATCACGTTGCACTTTATGTTTTGCATGTTTTATGCACATTTCTGGCTGACAGCTTTTAAACATTTATTGTATTTCAAATTTCCAGTCCAAATTTTTCAACTTGTAAAACTGAACTGAGTAAATTGATGTTGTGAATATCTAGAGTAAAATAAAATTTGTACTTAAATTTGTATTTTTATTTTCCTAATTTAAGAAATCTTAGATATTTTCTTTTTCAAAAGAACTCAAGTCTCGATAGGGAAACAGACAGAGACCATCATATACATAAAGTAACACCAAATGTTCTGTCATATCAGATTTCTAACTAATAACAAACTATATATTTCTATTTTATATAGGATAATCTTGCTCCAACTTGGATGGGGTGGAGCGCTGGTTCCTCCCCTCAGCCCTTTATTATGGGTACTGTATTACCCCTTTTGCTACCTTTCAACCTTTCACTGTGACTTTGTGTAATGGGATGAGGGAGGGATTGGGAAGGGTACTATCGCACCACAGTAGGGAAAATACACTATACTCTAATCCCCTATTTTCAATTGTCTTAAATTTTCTTTTGAGAAAAATACCTTTGTGAATTTACCCTCTGTGGATCTGAACACCAAGTGTTGATATTTTTATTAAGTTTCACTGCATATGCTTTAGTTATATGTATATGGAGTTAATCCATTTATGGGGAGATTATCTGGTCATTGAGGGTGGGGGGTTAGGAATGAATGATTGAAAACTTTAGCTTGTTGATTGATGATGCTCTTTGAGGCATAAAACTCCCTGCCATTTCTTACACTGGTCTGGGTCCTGAAAACAGCCATCTAGATATCAGCAGTCAATTCCCTGCCTTGTTGATATGTATGAGCAGATGCTAGTGTTCAATATTCCAGCTTTCATAAGACTGGTATTGATTATGTGACCATATTCATTTTTATTAAGTGAAAATTTGTAAGAGTTATTTTCAAAATGTAATGAGGCAAAATATATTAAGAGTTGAGTCAGCACATGTGATTTGGGGAAAAGTTAATATAAAGAAATCCACATATTTGAATTTTACAGACTAGAATACCTACCTAGAAATAAAACAGAAATATCTTACCATATAGAATTTAATACATAAATTCACTTCTTAGAGTAAATCACTCCCAAATAACTTTTTAGGATCTTGTGATAGAAGATATCACAATGAAAATGTAAATAAAAATGCATCTATATTTTGTTTATTCTTGAAGTTTAAAATTAATGTACAAGAAGGAGAGTTTTTATTCTTAAGAGAGATGAAGTTGGAGATTTTGTTTGGATAATTGTATCATATTTTTCGAAGACAATTATCTTAATTAAACTCCACAACACAAATGTAGTCATTAGATTTTTAAAAAGATTCCATTATTCTTCTTCATACTTAAAAATGTGCGATTTTATTTTGCCTACTCTTGATTTTTATTCATGTAGTTTTTGTATTTAGGTTACAGAAGCATTAGAATCCGTGAGTACTATTATTTCAAGTCCAGAGGTAATTTGCTTAGACAAGACATTTCTATATGTATCAAAATTCCTAATATTAATTTGCATGATTAATTGTCAACCCTTCATTTTGTGTTGATTTAATAAAAACACAGATAATGAACCTGATATGGGAAGAGTTTTTATAAGAATGGATTGTGCTAGAATAGAGAAATTCAATTGATGATGTTTTGCAAAATATTTGTGAGAAGCAATTTATAGTGTTAATTTATCAAGATGGTACCTTCCTTAGACATCTTCTTTTATGCATCCTGAAACCTTAATCTGTTCTTTCCAATTTACTCAGGCCATTTCTGCCCTGTGCCTTCACCTCATGGGAAGCAATTACTCTGTTCTCTAGAGCCTGAAAAAGAATTAATACATCTCCCTTTGTGCTGAGCCAAGAAATGGCTTGGGGCTCTTAGGAAGAAACATCCTTTCTCTGAACTTTATTGCCTAATTTAATGAAATTTTAAATATGATGGACCTTTGTATAGTAAATTTCTCAATACTATGCTAAATGTTTTCCAACACTTAGTTCTTTTATCTTCATAAAAAGAAACCTTTTCTCTAGACCAAATGTATGCCAGCATTGCATATCATTTCCTGAAAGACACTGACTGCTTGCATCATGAATTACAGAGAATTCGTTTTAACATAAATCTAATCCCCAAAGTAAACTGCTCAGACTTATTGGCTAACCCCCAATTTTTTGTTGTGCCTGGCTCTTTATTCTCATCTCATATCCAAAGTAACATTAAAAATTATGTTTTCGTCAATAAATGCTAAGTTAATCTTTACTCCACTCATTCATTCAACCATTTTTCCCCTAAATTCAAAGTACTCTGTAATATTCCCATATTCAAAGCATTCAAGACCTTGGAGAATTCATAAATATATTTTTGCATCTTAAGTTAAAAAAAGAAAAATCCTCTTGTCTGTCACAATTACAAGAATGCAATTAACTCTAATGCAGAGCAATGTGGGAACCAGATAAATGGGAGCAACTCTAAGGAGAATGAGTGAGGTAGAATGGAAAGAGCAAGCACTAGTTGCTACTTCAAGTCTACTTTCTGAACTTAATCTATCTTAGCCTCATTTTTCTAATTGCCAACAGAGAACATCATACTAAATTATCTCTATGGTCCTGGCCAGCATTGGAATTCTGATTCTTAAATTCAAAAGAGGAAACGCTCATCTTTATTTTGGAGGCTAACGTGGAGGGCGAAGTGAGGCTCCATGAAAGAAGTGCTACGTGAACTAGACCTTGTAGAAGAAAGAATGTTCCAGAAAGGGGGACGCTGGGCAAGGGATTTCAAAGGCATCTCAGTTGTCTGGTAATTGTATCAGTTGGGTTGGCATAAGGGTAGGTGGCTAGGGAAGTTTAAGCTAGAAATGTAGATGGGTGGGGTGATTTGAATACCAATATAAAGGAAATATTTGATGATCAGTGGGGATCCAGTAAATAATTTTAAAGTGAGATTTAGAGATGATGAATTCATATCACATAGATGAAAGGAAGGAGAAAGTTAGAGGACTCTGACAATAGTGCAGGTATGAATTATTAGAGGCCAGAGCTAGGATGAATGGTGAAAATGGGAAAGAAGTGATAGAGGTGAGAAAGGGCTTGAAGAAAGGAGTGTGGGACCTATAGGTTGACCTGAAAAGAACTTCAGGAAATAAGTATAGGACACCAGTATTCTGCCCAGGCTCTAAACTGGCTGTTGTAGGTAAAAATGAGTGTTCTAACATGTACTCTGTATATACACAATAAAAATAAGGTGTTGTTTTTTTTTTTTTTTAATCTGGATGGTAGGCAAAATATTCAGTAAAGGAGGGAAATAACTAACTTGATTCCAGCTATCAAATTTTGAATCCAAGAGAAATATAAGTGTATCCACACATTTAAAATGAGGTATAAAATAAGGATTTATTTGATCAACTGTATTACTGTAGACAGGCAAATGAAATAAGGTAAGGTGCCATGTTTCAGTTCGGTAGGCTGCATGGGTTCTACCACCTGGGTCTGCCTGGATGACTCCACCAAGCCTTGTTGATACTGATTTCCTTAAACTTTGCCAACAGTGGTTTTATAGTTTCCTTTGGTCTACCTAACACACTGTTTTGCAACCCCAGAAGGCCTAGAGTTCTTTGCAAACTTGAAACACAACTCAGAAGCATAAGGAGTTGGCTCATGTATTTGTTTTTTCAGACAGGCAATCAAAAAAACTTTGCTTTAAAAATACACTGGCATCAAATGGCAGAAAATATTTTGATGCTTATTGTTTATGTTGGATCAGATTGACAAGAATTATAGAAGTACACAAGTAGAGTAACTTAGCCATCAGTGTTCAAGTCTAGGCATCCTCTACTGCTTATGAGCATCTTAGGGCCTGTCTTTATCTTCCCTCTTAGTTACTCATATGTAGCTCCAATGGACACCATTGAGGAGGGAGGACAGCCATCCCGACAGTGTTGCCAAATATGAAACTCAGATCTTTTCATCTGGGATCCAAAAATTAAGATGGAAAAAAAACATATTCCCATAGAAAAAGAATAGATAATTATTTAGCACAGAATTTGATGTTAATCACATCAGATTTGGGATCTATGTATAACATCCCTCCTTTTCTTATTTTCCTAAGAAACTGATTTCTATTATGTTTCATTTAAAATAAGTTTATTGAATTAAACTCAGTAAATGAAACAACTGACATGACTGGAGCTTGAAATAAACGATGTGATGATCTAATGAAATACATAATGCTAAATTGTCTTGCTTCTTATGCAAAAATATTATTAGTCTTAGCAATGCATGAATAATTAAGGACAAAACTATAGTAGGCATTTAATAATTTTTTACATTTGTACCTCTGAGTTTTTAATTTATTAAAGTATATTGGTCAAACCAACTTGTGTCCAAATATTTTAGTTTCATTATTTAATATATTGCCTTTTTAAAAATTAATCTTCTGTATTAGGATTTCCTACTTCTCTTTATTCTAATAAGCAACAAACATTCTAATTTCATCTGGCAGCAAATTCCTCTGATTTTGCCTTTTCTTTAACCTTTTCATACTTCCCCCTCTTTTTTTAAACTTTTTTCTTGTTTCTTTGTTATATCGTCTATATTTGTTTCCCTAAATATATTGCTTAAGAACGAATGGATTTCATTTTAAGATTCTTTTTACTTTGCTTTTAAGTGTCCTAGAATAGTTTTCATACTAGAGAGAGAGAGAGAGAGAGGGAGAGAGAGAGAAAGAAAGAAGAAAAAGAAAAAGAAATACTAAAGATTACTAGGGGAATGTCTTTTCCTTTTTAACAAATAAGAATTCTGACTTTTCTTTTTTTCCATTTGTGTATTAGGTGGTTGTGAATGCCCTTTTAGGAGCAATTCCATCCATCATGAATGTGCTTCTGGTTTGTCTTATATTCTGGCTAATTTTCAGCATCATGGGCGTAAATTTGTTTGCTGGCAAATTCTACCACTGTATTAACACCACAACTGGTGACATGTTTGACATCATCGACGTGAATAATCATTCTGATTGCCTAAAACTAATAGAAAGAAATGAGACTGCCCGATGGAAAAATGTGAAAGTAAACTTTGATAATGTAGGATTTGGGTATCTCTCTTTGCTTCAAGTTGTAAGTGAACACTCTTTTCTCTGAAATTTGTTTATTGTTTGGAATAATAACAAAATAATGACAAACATCTAAGTTACTAAGAAGAGGGTTTAGTTATTATGAAGGAAGTTTATAGCATACTTTATTTCTAATTTTGATTTATAAGTACAAGCGTAAGAGCCCAGATGGGTGGCAGCTTAGGTCCATGTAAATGCAGTGTAGACATAGCTGATAGTGACCAGTGACCAGCTATTTCAGTACTTCCCAAAGGTTTTGTTCTCTTCCTGCCCATATTGCTCTCTTCCTGTATGAAGAAGTTGATTAATCATTAAGTATGCTATTTTGTTTCCTACTGCAACTGGAAAGGCTTTTTCTCTGACGGATCTCCCTCCCCAAACACACTTAACACACCTATTGGATTGTAATTAACTGGTCGCAGTTCCCTGCTACTGAGTTGTGTGATTTGGATTGAAGATCGGGAAATGAATGACCTCATAATGAAATGGAAATAACACAGGACAGTGCCTGAACACAGGAATGAAATACAAGCAGCTGTGGTCTCACTTAAATGACCTTTCAGTGCAACTACTTAAATCTATTTTATCTAAATACACGTTCTTTTTACTGCTGGGTTTCTAAGCCTGATTTACACAAGAGAAAATAATTCACAGTTTATAAAAATGCAAAGATGGTGGCCCTTTAAGGATTTGCATTTGATACTGCTTTTGGCAGGACAACACATCACAACAAAGCAGTGGCTAAAAACAGAATCCAGATTGAAAAACACAGGAAGATCCTGCTCTATTTTGGCCACTGAGAACTGAGCTTATTAAAAAAAAAAAAAAAAAGGCTATAAAAGTTCTTTCCTTGTGTTTCTACAGAGTCTTTAGGGCAGAAATCCATTTCTACTCACCAGGATTATGTTTTCAATTTTTCAACCAGGAGACTAACCAAGCAAACAAACCTGCATTGGTCAAAACCCTCCTGCATCTCTTTCAGGGGTGTCTGTACGATGATACTTTTACAAGTTCTTCCCACCTTGTTGGAAATTCCTATTTCTCTTCTGCATGTTTCTCACTTACTCTGAATGTTTATGCAATTAAAATAGGGATTTTAAAAAAATCTCGCAAGGGTAAATTCCTTAAATATTATAGTGGACACATGACAACATCTTGAGAGTCTGTCTTTACCCTTAATTAAAAACCACACTGTAACCATCACTAAATATATCACTTCCTCCATAAAATTGAGAAAAGAAAAAAAATTTTAAGGAATTCCTTAAAATGCTAAATAATTCTAAAAATGTAGGGTACAGCTCTTGCATGAAGTCATTAAGTAGATTTCACCACTGAAGAAACTCTAAAGTACTACTTTATAGTTGGCTTTATACAGAATCACCTCTGTTGATGAGTAACTCATTGAAATGGTTCCTCGAATCACTATTTTCTGTTCCTATGCCTACTGTGTAATGGACTTGTTCTATCATTGACTTCAGTCATTGACATTCAGTATTTCCCTCTCTGACATACAAATAGCTTCTATTTTCCAGCTAAGAATCATTAGTTTCTCTTCACTGCCTTCACACACCCTTCCTTGGCTTTCTTCCATGACATCCACCACTTTACAAGTGTTAGTGTTATGAAAACAAAGATGTATTGGGATATAGTTGCCGAAAGCTTTGCTAGACTTGCTCACTAGCTAAGAACAATACTTTCAGACTTCCAGGGTTTAAAATGTATGTCCTCTGACAAATAACAAATTACTATACGTTAATAGACTTGGGGTCTGTCTTGAATCTGGACCACCCAGTGTCTACTGTATTAATTTTCCATTTTGCCCATATTAACTCACTTTCCTCAGAAACTACAGAGGGAAAAATAGAATAAAAGACTATTTCTGGGTGCTATGCTTCAAAATTCTTAAAAGAATATTTGCAACTGTGTCACAACTTATACAGTCCCATATGATCCTTAGAATGTTAAGATCAAGAGAAATGTTAAAACTTCAGTCACTGTCATCACCTAGCAGATAGACTTCGGTGGATGACTGGAGAGCTAAATTGTAATTGATTTCCCGCTACACATATTGTCAAGTGTGTTAGCATTTGTGAAGCTCTCTGAAAGAATTCCACCAAATTTCGATAGTGCTTCAAATTTGCATTATTTCATTAACTTTAAGGAATTGAGAAGTATTTGTGAGTTGGTTACAAAATAGGAGGATATATCAAATAGCCATTTTGTTTATTATGTTTTAGAAATGAAAAGCCTTACTGAGATATGGTATTGGTCCAAAATCCATATAAAATTTATTTTGAAATATCTTTCAAAAGTATTCCTTTTTAAAAAATTGATAAGTAAGAATATTTAGTAGACATCAGGTCTGAATTATTCCACAGTAAAGCATGCATGTCCTTTTTATCAGGCCACATTTAAGGGATGGATGGATATAATGTATGCAGCAGTTGATTCCAGAAATGTAAGTATTCCTTATATCCTGCCTTTTTATAATATTGGTTAGGCACTAAAATTAATTCAACAGAGCATAGCAGCCAAATGGGATGATTCTATGATGACTATTTTGAAAAAGGGAAAAATATGACTCACATTAATATTTAAGTATAACACTTTATCAGAAAGATCTTACTAAAATAAATCAAAACAAATTATTTTGAAAGTTAAAGTAACACATTCATATATTTGATAACTAATGAATATCCTTCTGTTGAATATTTTTCTGTTTTGCTTTCTTTTTATCTACTAGTTATATAATTAACAATAGTTTTGGTGTATAGGAGCAAATGTGAAAAAATATATGATTGCTATCAGTAGTTGAAATGTATAGTTACTCTCCGCAAGTAGACAGTGTGAGAAGTTAGGGATGTTGTCCAGGCAGCCTTAGATTTCTATAATAATCCCTTTCAAATTCATTTTTTACATGATTTTAGCATCCATAAATATACTGGAGCTTTTACCAATGATGTCATAACTTCATGGTCAACATTTCCTTTAAGTTTGTGTCACTAAAGGAAAGGTCTAATTTATTTGGTTGCTCCTATAATAGCCTCTTCCAGGCTTCAAAAAGGGAACTGAAATCCATGCTTATTCCAATTCTGTTCTTTAAAACTGTGTAAAAATTTAGTATGTTTTATTATTCTTCATTATTCTATTCTGACACCCAATCTGTTTAGTCTATTATCATAAAAAATAACTTCTGTCTCTGTAATCTTTAAACTGAACCTATAGAGCTTACTTATCTTTTTTGATGTACCCTTCCCATAAGTGGCTTAAGTTTTATTTTGAGTACCTTCCTGATATCCTCCTGGGTTGTGTTATTTCTTTGTTACCACAATTTTGTTTTGTGTGAGTGGTTGATTTTAGCTCTGTTATCTTTAGAAGGACATGAATTTTAGGGAACTGTCTATTGTGACTCATTTACCCTTTACAATGTGATATATGGTAGATCACTGATAACTTATTGTAAGTACAATCCAAAGACTAAATTATCAATAGAGGATTCATAAGATGGATGTCCAGTTATGTTTACTTAATCTAAAAAATTCAATGACTGTTGTCATGTTAAAGGTATGACACTGAACATCTAAGTGAATAACTCAATTCTCGTTTGCCAAATAAATTCATGCATAAACAAATGTTTATGTCTAAGCATAGTCTATATATATTTTCTGGAATAAAATTTTTCACTAATAATTTTTAAATTATGGAAATTCAGGACTTAAAAAAATTTACCAAATTTAGCACTTTACTATCAGAATAGCAAGATACTAGTTGTACTTAACAGGTATAAAATTAGATTCTAAGGTGTTATAATAACTATTTTTTTTACATGAAAACATCTCTAAAGGCTAATTTCAGAGACTTTGTAGAAGTAGCTGATTCAGAGGCGAAAAGAAAAGTACTGCTAAGTATTACTAGGCAATTACTTTTCTGTTCTCATGAAAAAGAACCAATGACTTCCAGCCACAAAATGTATTATGATATTTTACAAACTCTTCTCCTTTGGTAGGTGGAACTCCAGCCTAAGTATGAGGAAAGCCTATACATGTATCTTTACTTTGTTATTTTCATCATTTTTGGGTCCTTCTTCACCTTAAACCTGTTTATTGGTGTCATCATAGATAATTTCAACCAGCAAAAAAAGAAGATAAGTATTTCTAATATTTTCTCTCCCACTAAGATAGAAAAAGTGTTTGTTTTCTCCACTAAATGAGTACTTTGATTTAGAAGCCAAGTGGGCATATATGTTAAGCTCTATTTTGCATCCTTCTCTTCTGCCACCCTCTGCCCATCTCTTTCAGAGTATAGAAAGTCAAGAAAAACTGTGCTCCATATCCCTGTAAATAAATAACTTCACAAAACCTCTCTCCTCCTCTTTTTTTTTTTTTTTTTTAAAGCCAGGGGCCACATTTTCCCATTTTCCATCCTTTGGAAAAAAATAATTAGGAAAAAAAAAATGGAAAAGAACCTAAGCACATGCCCCTTTTCCAATGTCAACTTGTTGGGTTTTTTTTTTTTTTTACTTTAAATTTATTTTATTTTTTCAGTGTTCCAAGATTCATTGCCCATGCCCCACACCCAGTGCTCCATGCAATAGGTGCCCTCAGTACCCACCACCAGGCTCACCCATCCCCCCAGCCACCTCCCTCCAAGTCCCTCAGTTTGTTTCTGTGTCCAAAGTCACTGTTGTTTCGTTTCTCTCCCTGAATTACCCTACTTCCCATTTACTTTCCTTCTCCTACTGTCCTCTATATTACCCTTTATGCACTGCAAGTAAGTGAAACTATGTGATACTTGACTTTCTCTACTTGGCTTATTTCACTCAGCATAATCTCTTCCAATTTTATCCCTGTAATTTGCCTCCTAAAAATATACTTTCTAGTCAAAACCCTTAGAATGTTTGCAATAAATTAAACATAAGACGTAAAGTTCTGCTAGTATATTTTTTCCTTTCATTAGTTCCTTGTATAATTTCCACTTCCCACTCCTTGGTGTTTCATTATAAACTATTAGCTCCAGGTTGAATTGAACAGCTCTATTTTATTATTATCATTTATAAAGCCCATTTTATTATCCTAATTATATATGCACATTACAGAAAATATGAAAGGTAAAGAAATATCATTACTTACGAGTAATCACTTTCATATTTTATGCTTTTCTGTTCATACTTTTTCTGCATATGTTCCTAGTAGCAAAATTATTTTATCTATAATTATAAAATCTTGGGGCACCTGAGTGGCTCAGTTGGTTAGACCTCTGACTCTTGATTTCACCTCAGTTCTGGATCTCAGGGTCATATGTCCAAGCCCAGCATTGATCTCAGGTTGGGCTCATGCTGGGTGTGGAGACTACTTAAAAAAAAAAAAAGCTGTTGGGGCGCCTGGGTAGTTCAGTTGATTGGGCGACTGCCTTCAGCTCAGGTCATGATCCCAGAGACTGGGACTGAGCCCTCCATTGGGCTCCCTGCTCGGCGGGAAGCCTGCTTCTCCCTCTCTCAATCCTTCTGCTTGTGTTCCCTCTCTAGCTGTGTTTCTGTCAAATAAATAAATAAAAATCTTTTTTAAAAAAAAAGCTGTTGCATATAATTATAAATTCCTTTTTGACTTAACGCATTTCCATTCTGTTAAGTCTTTGTATATACATTATCATAATTTAACCATTTCCCAACAAATTGATGATTTATGTTATTTCTAATCTTCAGTGATTTAAACAGTGCCTTGTCAAGTCTTCGTGTAAAGAAAAAAATGAGTATTTAGTTATTTTCTTGACTAATTTCCAAAGTATTTTGCTTCCCACAAATAATATGCCTAATCATACTCATATTCATAGTAACATCCATACATCCCCCAGATGTGCCCAGGGCAGTGCTGCTTCACTGGCATCAAGTATTCTATTCTGTAATACTTCATATTTGAGAAATGAAAGTTGTTTCTAATTTTAATTATTATGTTTTTTATTACTAGTCAGTTTAAACATGTTTTTGAGTGCTTTTTGCCACTTATATGTCTTCCTTTGCTTACTACTCCTTCATCTTATTTATTTAGTATATTTTCTTATTATGAGAGCTTCCATTGTATGAGATGCTTATAGAACATTCCTGTTCCATCCCCTTTTATTGTTATTAATATTCTATGCTTGGCTTTTATTTCACTTATTAGCCTGAGCTGCAATCCTCTGTGCCTCCTAGCCTAACATATCCTTGTCATACTAATGATCTCTTATGTATCTCCAACTCTTTTACCAACTTAGCCCATTTCCTTTCTATCCATTTGTTCTAATTCTTGGCAATATACATTCTATAATACATTGCTAAATTGGAATAAGAAAATCACTGTCTTTAACTTATGAAAAGCAGTATGTTTAGCATTAGGAACTGAGTATTTTGTGCCTCACTGAACCAAATTGTATATGGTGTTAGATAAAAAAAACCAAATTGTATATGGTGTTAGGTAATTAGAGAATTAAGTAATATTGTAGTGCCTAAAAAATACATTTCTTATTTTTTTAATTCAAAATTCTAAACATAATTATTGTATCCATTTCCTTTTTTGACTGTCCCTTTTCTGTTTTAAGTTTAACATTGAAAAATTATGGCAAAGGGACACAGTTTTAACCAGTTCTTATTTTTCTTTTCTATACTTTGGAGGTCAAGACATCTTTATGACAGAAGAACAGAAGAAATACTATAATGCAATGAAAAAATTAGGATCGAAAAAGCCACAAAAGCCAATACCTCGACCAGGAGTAAGAAATACCAAATGATACCGGGAAAAAAGAAACAAAAACAAAACATTGCATGGGTTTTCTCACAGAAGAGATAGCAACTAACATTTCCAGCAGGAAGGATTAGAGCTTAATTAATTTAGACCTTTTATGGTAATGGTAAAAAATTTTTAAAAAGAGAGAGACCACCAAAATTAAAAAAAAAAGGAAGAAAGAGAAAACGCCCCCTATTTTCAGGGGATTTCTAATTACACAGCTAGAACTGAAACTAAATGACAAAGACCCAAAAGTAGGTGATATGCACAAGAAAATGTTGATCATGTAACTCAAGAGTAGTTGCCAAGTAATCTTAAAGAGAGGAATAAACCTTGGATGGGGTTAAAATACATGTAATTTTCTGCTAGATTAACAAACTGACAAAGTGTTGAGTGAAATAACATCTTACTTCCATTTTATTTTCCATTAGAGGTACTGAGTGGAGAACAAAAGAACTCTAGTATCTACTGTTCATGTATAAGGCTGTAAAGTTAGAAGTTACTAATGTCTTCGAAGTCAGGGCCAATAAATACTATTCATGATGACAAATAACAATTCTCGTGTTTCCATGATGAAACAACCAAACAACTCCCGTGAAATGGAGAAGGCTTATCCCACATTGTACTGATTTTGTGATAATGATCTGTGGAGTTAAACTAATTCCTGGAGTATACTAGGGAACGAAATGCTAGTGACATTCATAGTGCTCTAGCTGACAGTTGCCTTCTTGAAAATGAGGGGAAACACACACTGTTCTCCAGTAAGCCTTAACACTGGAAGTAGAAACGGGTCAACTATGTGTAGGAAAATTGTAAGATAGAAGATATCCTCAGAGTTCCCAAGTTGCTTTGGAAAGTGAACCAGACAACAGTCTGCAGGGACTAAAAGTTGCAGAAACTGGGAGAGGAATCACAGATCACTGACAGAGACATTAATTTTTGACATCAAAGCTTAAGAAATGTCACTCTCATCCGATCATTCCTGTGTAGGTTCAGCATTCTGTGTCAAGCAGCAAAGACTCTTTGGTGAAAGAACACCAGTATTGCCATACATAGGCTTTAAGTGCATATGTTATAGATGTGTTCTTAAAATCCCAAGCTCCCCTTAATAATTATTTGAGAATAAGACAAATGGAATGTTAATAGACACTATATTTTGAAGTGGCTGCATGGTCCAACTGATCATGGGATAGTCTGGTAAAACAAAATTAAGCAGGTTTCTTCTCATAATCTTAATATGTTACTCTGCATTTTGTACCTCTGAGTGAAGTGTATAGTACACAATATTTCTTATCAGAAATCCCCTTTTGATAGAGTTTGTTATTCTATGGAATACATTTTGGTAAGTAGAAATTTCCATAGCTAAATTTTAAAAATTGACGTGTAAGCCATCTTTTACAAAATTCAGGGTCAGTGGTTACTATATATATTAGAAAGTTAATCCATGCAGAAAGTGCTTATGCAGATGCTAATATGTACAGGCTAACTCCTCTGTTACTAAAAGCATTTCTGTTTCCCTACAGAACAAATTTCAAGGAATGGTCTTTGACTTTGTAACCAGACAAGTTTTTGACATAAGCATCATGATTCTTATCTGTCTCAACATGGTCACAATGATGGTAGAAACAGATGACCAGAGTGAATATGTGACTAACATTTTGTCACGCATCAACCTGGTGTTCATTGTGCTGTTCACTGGAGAATGTGTGCTGAAGCTCATCTCCCTCCGTCATTATTATTTTACTATAGGCTGGAATATTTTTGATTTTGTGGTTGTTATTCTCTCCATTGTAGGTAAGAAGTATTTAAAATCTCTTAAGTTCTGTTTAAGAAAAGTTAAAGTTGGAAATTCAAGTTTAAATTAGAGGTCATGACACCACTCAGAACTAACTCCTCTGAAATTTTTTATGTATTTCATCCAGGTGTGTTTATTTTTCTTACAAAGTAAGGCTCCTAATGTGTGTATAGAATTGTATCCTAGCCTAACCATTTTAGATTGTGGTGACTCTAATGGTAAATCACCATTCATTTGAACAGGGATGTGCTATTAACTAAAATAAAAATATGTGTGACATATTGAGATTGAGTAATTTGTATAACATCTAAATGGCTCTGTTGGGAAGAGAACTAAATATTTAGTCTGGTAGTCAGGAGAGATACTACATCGGATATACAGAGGATATACAGACATAGAGCCATCAGGATGTAGATAGGAGTGGAAGTTGGTGGCAAGATAAAGAAAGGCATAGAGCCAAAAGAAAATAAAGGTAAGAGCAAAATGTTAGCAAATACAGATGGTAGTTTCTTTAAGGGTATCAGGTAGAGATTTTCTAGAGAACCTTGAAATGGGGTTGTAGTAATGATGCACAAGGGGATGTGAGTGGTATGGGACATCATTTTCTTAGTCGACACCAGAATGTACAACATACCACATGAGCAATAGTTCATCTCATTAAAGGGAAGTGACAAAGTTTATCTATGGGCCTGAAGTATCTATTCTTCCCTAAACCAGATAATATGATTGGTTAAACATTTTACCATTCAATATGGGACACCTCTGTTGGGTAGATTTTCATGTCATTACCCCCTCTGAAGAAGTTGGTCTTGTATCTAACCCATATGTTGCAGGTAGCCTTTGATTTCCAAACCAATCTATGGTGTCATCAGTTGTGGAAATGGTACTAAGGTTGTATTCACCTCTCTACCTCTGTCTTCCCCTTTCTCTCCCTCTCTCACACACCCACACATACTTAGACTAACTTACTCCTTTTAGATTGAGAACTGTTATTTCATTATTTAAAAGGTAACTGTGGAAAAAGGCTTAAAAGAAGCAGGCTGAAAGACCAACATTAGACACAGGAGACCAGTAAGCTTCAGCTTATATCCTTTTAAAATTTATACAAATGCATATATATATATATATATATATATATATATATATATATGCATATACACACATATACACATATATGTATACACTATATACTATATACTATATCCATATAGTATATAAGAATATTATAGTGGAAGCTTAGGCAAGTATCAAGTTCATGGACAGATGAAAATAGGTTAAAAATTACAGATTGGGTCCTGGGATCGAATCCCACATCACTGAGCAGAGAGCCTGCTTCCCCCTCTTTCTCCTCCTGCCTCTCTGCCTATTTGTGATCTCTCTCTCGGTCAAATAAATAAATCAAATCTTTAAAAAAAAATTACAGATACTGGGCGCCTGGGTGGCTCAGAGGGTTGAGCCTCTGCCTTTGGCTTGGGTCATGATCTCAGGGTCCTGGGATGGAGTCTCACATCGGGCTCTCTGCTCAGCGGGGAGCCTGCTTCCCCCTCTTTCTCTGACTACCCGTCTGCCTATTTGTGATCTCCCTCTCTGTCAAATAAATAAATAAAATCTTAAAAAAAATTACAGGTACTTTTATATGGATAAGAACTCAATAGGCAATTTCAGAAAGAACTTGTATTCATATACATGTGCACTTATATCCTTGGCCACTGCTGTTCAGACAGACTTCATGATTTTTAACTTTTTTTTTTTTTGGATTTAGTCTTGGGATTTTGTATAAGCTAAAGATAGTCTTTAGATATCCCTCAAAGATAAAAAGTATTGTAAAATTTTTACTGAATATTGTCTGAGCTTGGATTGCTGTAACAAATTACCACAGACACAGTAGCTTAAAAAAGAGAAAGTTGTTTTCTCACAGTTCTAGGAACTAGAAGTCCAAGATCAAGCTGCTAGCATGTTGCGTTTCTGGTGCAAGCTCTCTTCCTGGCTGGTAGATGGCTACCTTCTCCCTCTGTCCTCTTATGGCAGAGAGAGAGAGAGAGAGAGTTCTTCAGTGTTTCTTCTCCTAAGGGGACTAATGCTATCAGGAGAGCCCTACTCTCATGACCTCATCTAAACCTAATTATCTCCTCAAAACCCTATCTCCAAATACCAGGCATTGGAGAGTTAGGGCTTTAACATACGAATGGGGGGAGGACAGTGAGGAAGAAAGGACACAATTAATCTATAACAAATATCGGTTGAGTTTAATACTGACTGTCAAAAATTAAGGTTAACAGTTATATATATGTATGTCAAATATAAGATTATGTAACTGAATTTCAAGCTCTTAGCTTTACGTTGGAAACTTAACAGAACTGTAATGATTGTTTTAATGAATAATTTCTTCAATAGTTGGTGTTCTAATTTTCTATCCATAGGCATGTTTCTGGCTGAGCTGATAGAAAAATACTTTGTGTCCCCTACCCTGTTCCGAGTGATCCGGCTCGCCAGGATTGGTCGAATCTTGCGCCTGATCAAAGGGGCCAAGGGGATCCGCACGCTGCTCTTTGCTCTGATGATGTCCCTTCCTGCCTTGTTTAACATCGGCCTCCTGCTCTTCCTGGTCATGTTCATCTACGCCATCTTTGGAATGTCCAACTTTGCCTATGTCAAGAGGGAAGTTGGAATTGATGACATGTTCAACTTTGAGACCTTTGGCAACAGCATGATCTGCCTGTTCCAAATCACCACCTCTGCTGGCTGGGACGGATTGCTGGCACCCATTCTCAACAGTAAACCACCGGATTGTGATCCTAATAAAGTTAACCCTGGAAGCTCAGTTAAGGGAGACTGTGGGAACCCGTCTGTTGGGATTTTCTTTTTTGTGAGTTACATCATCATATCATTTCTGGTTGTGGTGAACATGTACATCGCTGTCATCCTGGAGAACTTCAGTGTTGCTACTGAAGAAAGTGCAGAGCCCCTGAGTGAGGATGACTTTGAGATGTTCTATGAGGTCTGGGAGAAGTTTGATCCTGATGCCACTCAGTTCATGGAATTTGAAAAATTATCTCAGTTTGCAGCTGCTCTCGAACCTCCCCTCAATTTGCCGCAACCGAACAAACTGCAGCTCATTGCCATGGATTTACCCATGGTCAGTGGTGACCGAATCCACTGTCTTGACATCTTATTTGCTTTTACAAAGCGGGTTCTGGGAGAGAGTGGAGAAATGGATGCTCTCCGAATACAGATGGAAGAGCGATTCATGGCTTCCAATCCATCAAAGGTCTCTTATCAGCCAATAACAACGACTTTAAAACGGAAACAAGAGGAGGTGTCCGCTGTTATTATTCAGCGTGCTTACAGGCGACACCTTCTAAAGCGAACTGTAAAACAAGCTTCATTTACATATAATAAAAATAAAATCAAGGGTGGGGCTAATCTTCTTGTAAAGGATGACATGATAATTGACAGAATAAACGAAAACTCGATTACGGAAAAAACTGACCTGACCATGTCCACAGCAGCTTGTCCACCTTCTTATGATCGGGTAACGAAGCCAATTGTGGAAAAACATGAGCAAGAAGGCAAAGATGAAAAAGCCAAAGGGAAATAAATGAAAGTGAATAAGAATAATTGGGTGACAAATTGTTTACAGCCTGTGAAAGTGATGTATTTTTGTCAATAGGACTCCTTGAGGAGGTCAATGCCAAACTGACTGTTTTTACACAAATCTACTTAAGGTCAGTGCCTACACTAAGACAGTGACCCCTTGTCAGAAAACTGTGACTCTGTGTAAAGGGGAGACGACCTCGACAGGAGGTTACTGTTCTCACTACCAGCTGACACTGCTGAAGACAGAGACAAAATGGCTACTCAGACTGTAGGGACCAGTTCCAAGGGGTGCACACGTATAATTTGGGGATTGTTTAACATAAAACACTTTAGTGTAGTAGTTGTATCCACTCTTTGCATTTCAACTGCCACATTTGTCACATTTTTACAAAAATCTGTTAGGGGATTCATCTTTTTTTTAATCCATATGTTGTTTATTATATGTGACTATTTTTGTAAATGGGGTTTCTGTTGTGAAATAGACAAAGGGCCTCTTCAACAGGTATGCCCCTGGGGGTTAGCGCAATCACACAGCCTCCCATCTGCACAAAGGCGTGGTTTGCATGAGGGCATGCTGCACTTAGAGATCATGCATGACAAAAAAGTCACAAGGAAAACAATGAGTTCCTAAATTCCATCCATGTTTCTGGGAGGGGTGATTGGGTGATAATTGGAGGTGCTTTGCTGATCTTGTTTTGTCAAATCCAGCCCCCAGACCGAGTAGATCATTACTGGGGGGTAGGCCATTAAATCTTAGCAGGTGCAAACTTCCTTCAGCTGTCTGGAGTCATAAATGTTGTGTTTCTGTTCATTGTATTTAAAAAAAAAAAAAAAACTGAGAAATGAGCATTGCTTCTCCCCCTGAAGACTGAAATGACCAAAAGAAAACTATAAATTTCTGCTTAATCCTGCACTTTGGTTAGCCATCTTCAGCTCAGCAAGGTTGACAACTGTATATGTTAATGAAATGCTATTTATTATGTAAATAGTCATTTTACCCTGTGGTGCACGTTTGGGCAAACAAATAATGACCTAAGCACAGTATTTATTGCATCAAATATGTACCACAAGAAATGTAGAGTGCAAGCTTTACACAGGTAATATAATGTATTCTGTATCATTATAGGTAGACTGGATGTGATCAGTGCATGTTTCTACTACCATGCTGCTGTATCTGCTTTCTCTCACTGCTCAGAATCTCATTTAGGAGAAACCATATGTCAGTGGTAAAGACAAGGAAATTGTTCAACAGATCTCATTTCTTTAAATCAGTAAGCAATAGTTTGCAGCACTTTAACAGCTTTTTGGTTATTTTTAAATTTTAAGAGAATAACATATGGTGTATAGCCAGACTGTACAGACATGTTTAAAAAACAACAACAACAGACACTGCTTAACCTGTTAAAAAATGTGTTTAGAATTTTATAAGCAAATATAAATACTGTACAAAGTCATTTTATTTTCTTTTTCAGCATTATGTACATAAAAATGAAGAGGAAATTATCTTCGAGTTAATATCACAATCACTTTTCTTACTTTCCGTCCATAATACTTTTTCATGGAAGACATTTGCTAAATAAGAAAAGAAAATAAGACTGGGTAGTTGTAGATTTCTGCTTTTTTATTACATTTGCTAATTCTAGCTTATTTCATAATTTAAAGGGGCAAAGTAGGTTCACGAGTCACATCCAAATTATGCTTTGCAATTGGAAAAGGGTATAAAATTTTATTTATATTTTTGGTAGTGCCTGCACAAACTGATTGAAGGTAATGCTTATTTTTCATTTTTGTCCTTTTCTTTCTACCTTTTATTTATGTTTTCATTTCTTTAGAGTCATGCTGCTTAGATCGCTCTGAATATAATGCGTGTTTTGCATTTTTTTTCCCACAAGAACAGAGAATAGTGAACTTATATAGACAATTACATCAGGACATTTTGTGTTTCTTACAGAAGCAAGCTATAGGTTCCTCTTTTTCTTAAAATTGCTTAAACTGTATTTGTGAACTGCATGCTGGAAAATGCTACTATTACCCTAAATGATGCTAACCAACATTAAAAATGTGCGAAACTAATAAAGATTACATTTTTTATTTTATTGTTTGCCCAGTTACTTTTTGTTAAAAGAATTTTATGAGACGATGAAGATACCTTATTCTACAAGTTGGGGGAGAAAGGGAAGTACACACACAAATGGATCTATCTGAGCTAATAGTAAGAAAGCCTGGGGTAGAAATGGGACTAGAAGGAACAGCCTCCCAGGGGCTACAAGAAGTAGGGTGTGAGCTGTGCTAGAAGGAACTGATACCAGAGCATAAGCTGGTGGGTCTAGCTGGAAAAGAAGTGTGGGAGCCAGAGCAATGGTGGATGGTCCTTTGAGGTTCAAAAAGAAGCTCTTAAATCTGTATTTACAAAATTAAAAGTTGCCTTGTGGATATTTTGTTTGCTTCTTTAGAACCACTCTCCATGTTTCTCCATCCTGCTCTTCGGGAGGGTAATTTTGTACACTGCATCATTGGGTTCCATTATGCTCTGGCTTCCAACTGGGAAGCACGGGCAGGGAAGCACCAGCAAGGAAGGTACCAGTGGGAGAGAATGAACTTGCGTATTTATTCCCCAGATCCTTCTTTTCTGAGTTGCTCTCAGTTGGCAGGGGTGCATTCATCAACATGAAGTTATACTTTGGGTCAGACAATCCCATTCTACAACAAAAGATACTCAGGGGTCTGGTCATCACTCCCTTACTTGTTTCCCCTTAGACCTCGAGCTCACTTCCCTATTCCTGGTAGCTTTTCTCCAGTCTTGCCAACACCCTCTCAAATGGTCCCTTCATGAAAATAGTCTCTGTTTCATCTGTCTCCTGTCCAGATGACACAGTAATTACAAAGCTTACAAAATTGGACAAACGGCAAAGATTTGCTTTAGGCCAGCTTAGAGACTCCATCTAACTGGCTATGGTAGATAAAGGAACAGGAATTGTGGGGAATAATCTCAGGGTTGTAAGTTTGAACCCTATGTTAGGTGTAGAGATTACTTTAAAAAAAATCTTGTTGACATAAGTGCACTGAGTTTTCAAAGTGTTATGCTGACGATTACCAATAACATTATGAGAAAAAGATGAAAATACCTATAAAAGTTAGATATAGGAACAAAGAACATTACCCACATGGAGCAAAGATGTACATACTCTGTTTCAGGTTATCATGAATTACATCTTCTCTATTTAATGTTTATGTAGAAGGGAAAGACATGCATAGAGCTATTCAATGGTTAACTGTAGCATTTTGTTTGTTTTGTTTTGTTTTTTAGGAATATAGCCTTTATTTATAAGGGATGGAGACCAAAAATTTCTTTTTTTCCCCAAGTTTTTATTTAAATTCCAGGTAGTTAACATGCAGTGTAATAGTAGTTTCAGGTATAGAATTTAGTGATTTAGACTTACATACAACACCCAGTGCTCATCACTACAAGTGCCCTCCTTACTTCCCATCACCTATTTAACCCATCCCCCACCTCCTCTGATAACTCTCAAGTTTGTTCACTATGGCTAAGAGTTTGTTTCTTGGTTTGCCTATCTCCCCCCCCCCTCCATTGTCCATTTGTTTTGTTTCTTAAAGTCCACATATGAGCGAAATTATATGGTATTTGTCTCTCTCTGACTTATTTCATTTAGCATATACTCTCTAGCTCTATCCACATGCGACAAATGGCAAGATTTCATTCTTTTTTATGGCTGAGTAATAATCCATTATATAAATATATCACACCTTCTTTATACATTCATCAGTTGAGGGACACTTGGGTTCTTTCCATAATTTGGCTATTGTTGATAATGGTGCTATAAACATTGAAGTGCATGTGTCCATTTGAATTAAAATTTCTGTATCTTTTGAGTAAATACCTAGTAGTGCAATTTCTGGGGTAATTCTATTTTTAATTTTTTGAGGAACCTCCATGTCTTCCAGAGTAGCTGTACCAGTTTGCATTCCTACCAATAGCATAAGAGGGTTCTCCTTTCTCCACATCATTGCCAAAACCTGTTGTTTAACTATGTTAATTTTAGCCATTCTGACAGGTGTGTGGTGATACCTCATTGTAGTTTTGATTTTTATTTCTCTGATGATGAGTGTTCATATTTTCTGCCCATTTTTAACCATATTATGTGTTTTTGGGGTGTTGAGTTTTATAAGTTCTTATTTTGGATACTAACCCTTTATCAGACATGTCATTTGTAAATAACTTCTTATAACTTATAGGAAGTTACATTTTAAATTATATTTTTTAAATATTTCATGAAAAAGCATAGTTATAGAAAGTTAAATTTGCTCATTAAGATATTAATGAATTCACTATCCTGTGCTAAAGTTGCCAAAATGTGTGTGTGGGGGGGCACGCGTGTTTTGGGAAAGCATTAAGATATAGGTTTTATCTTTCTTCTCAAGCTGTTTGATATACATTGTGAGTCTGACAGATTCAAATATCAAACCAACGCTGATACTTATTCTTCCAAAACACCTTCTTTCTCTTTTTAATGCTCTCAAATCTGGGTCCTACTCCTGTCAGGCTACAATTAGCCAAATTCAATGATCTTTATTTAGTCGTTATTCTATTTGACAGAGTATTAGAATTTGATGTTGACATCAAACTTCCTTTATTAAACCACATCTTCCTTTGTCTTCCAAAAAATTAACAATTTTAGGTCTCTTCCTATATTTTAGAATCTTTGCCTTTACCATTTATTAATTTTCCCTCCTTGTGTATTTATACAACACCATCAGCTTTTTTGCTGAGCTGATGCTACAATTTCAACTTTCTTTTGGTCTTTGATACTTGCATATTCAACTATCACTTTCTACTTCATAAGGCCAAAGTGATTTGACTACATTCTATTCCTCTCAGCTCCCAACAAAACTACCGAGAAGTCAACCTGCTTTCCCAATATCTGTCATTGTGTGGGTGTATCTTTCTAGTTCAGCAAAATAAGTAAGTATACATTATGGAGTATACAGACGGATTAATGAGTAAATATATGGGAGGATATAGGGACAATTATTACAGTCAGTCCTGGCCTGGGTTTGGAGAATGAAAGGGGCAGGTCAGCCTGAACAGCAGAAATATTATAGAATAGTGGCCAAAAGGATAGATTCTGGAGCCAGAATGCCTGGATTCAAATATCAGCTGTGCTACTTAGTAGCTGAACAACCTTGAAATGTTCCTTAACCCTTTGTTGCCTCAAATTTGTCATATGTAAATCGGTAATAATAATTTTATGAGGATCAAATGAGCTAATACAAATAAAGTGTTTAGATCAACAGTTCCGAGCATATAGTAATTACTATTCACATGTTGGCCCAGCTGATAATGATTAAGACACATATGGAAATGGGAAACAACATGGCACGTTCAGAGCATTCACAATAAAGTGAAAAGTGAGTTGTTTTTTTTTAAAGTATTTACTTATTTGAGAGACAGAGACAGAGTGAACTAGAGAGAGCACAACCATGGTGGGGCAGGGCCAGAGGGAGAGAGAAGCAGACTCTTCTGCCAAGAAGGGAGCACAATACAGAGTTCAACCACAGGACCCTGGGATCATGACCCAAGCCAAAGGCAGCTGCTTAACTGACTGAGCCTCTCAGATGCCCCGAAAAATTAGTATTGACAGCAACTGAGAGGCAAGCAAGGGTCCAATAATAAAGGGCCCTAAGTGCATGTCAGGGCTTTGGCTCCAACATACAGTGATGAAGAGTCATTAAGACATTTGTAAAATAAGTGAAGGTAGAAGTGAAGATGCTAGAGAAGGTTTTGACTTTCAGGAAAGGAAACAGAAAGCAGACATAATTTAAGATGCCACTAGGAGAATACAGGCAAACAATGATGAGACACCATTAGCCTTATAAACCTTTCTCATCTCACTTCCTCCCCACTGAAACTAAACCCAGACTTTGGGATTCAGTGTTAGCTCCCTTGTATCTTATCACTGCAAGAGAATTTTCTCTCCTATGAACTTCGATGGAATTTTAATGTATATGTCCAAACCCAACAGTTTTGAGAGTGCTATTAGGAGGAGGAGGAGACTATTAACAATTATGCAGAAGCAACAGGCATAAACACAGACTCTTCCAGGCAAACCAAGACAGAAGATCACCTCATATATGCCATTCATATGGCACTAAAACTGCCGGGACGCAGTGGTTTGGAATGTGGTTGCTTCCTCGGACCGCCCTCCCTCTCCACTTCCACCACAGGAACACACACGGTGGGTAGTGTCTGATAGGCAGAGACTGGCTTTTAATGCCTTTATTCTTTTATAGTGCTTTGTGCACAGAACACTTTCAGTAGGATTTAACAAATGAACAAATTAATTAATTTTTAGCTTTGCTCAAAATAGTTCTGTTTTCAAGAGTTATTTACCCCTCGAAGATATTTTCCTCTTTTAATATTATAATATCAGGGGGCTGTCATTATACACAAGATATATAAAGTAATTTTTAAAAACATGTCAAGAGTTACAAATGAATACCAGTCTTAGTATATTTTAGTAATATTGGATATATATAAAATAAATATTTAAGTAGATGACTAGTATATCCAGCCATAGAGCACATACACTACCTCTCTATTACCTATAAAGACAAAGACATAGATATAGATATGTATATCCATAAATATTTCCAAGTTTATGAATTGATTTTTAACTCTTTAGAACTTAAGGATTATATAATACTCACCCCATTCTTTGCTATGGTGGAACTATTGAGTTTGCCATTTTAAATTTATTCCTCTAAAGCGAATGAGGGCTTCTAGACCTTGTTTTCTCTTCAACATCACTTGGCTTGATTCTTACCTGCATTATTAATGCTCATCTTTCATCAAAGATGGTGAAGAAATGTCTTGTTCAGCAGTATTTCTTGCAGTCTTAGAACACACAAATTTCTAAAGGCAAACAGATTGTGCTTTTTTTGTTTGTTTGTTTGTTTTCTTTTTTTTTATTATTTTTTTTATTGTTACTAATTTTTTTTTCCAGTGTTTCAAGATTCATTCCCCATTCCCCACACCCAGTGCTCCACGCTTTAGGTGTCCCCAGTACCCACCACCAGGCTCTCCCATCCCTCCACCCCCCTCCCTCCAAGTCCCTCAGTTTGTTTCTGTGTTCAAAATCTCTGTTGTTTCGTTTCCCTCCCTAGATTACCCTAGTTCCCATTTGCTTT
>PITA01016571.1:0-15035 GCA_004023965.1 Spilogale gracilis
TTTAAGATTTTATTTATTTATTTGACAGAGAGATCACAAGTAGGCAGAGAGGCAGGCAGAGAGAGGAGGAGGCAGGCTCCCTGCTGAGCAGAGAGCCCCATGCGGGGCCTCGATCCCAGGACCCTGGGATCATGACCTGAGCCGGAAGCAGAGGCTTTAACCCACTGAGCCACCCAGGCGCCCCCCAGTTGCTTTTTCTAATATCATTAAATACCCATGTTCACTAGCTACGTCTTGCTGTATTTCTGTTCCCAACTAATTTCTGCAGTGAAGCCTTTCTAGATGATCTTGCTTCTTATATCATTGTTTTCTTCTCTGTCCTCTTTCTCTCCTTATTTATGTTCTCAGCTCATGAAGAGAATTCTTCCATTTATATCCCCAGGGCTCTTATTGAGTCGCTCAGTAGATATGGAATTGGTTTGTAGAAGAGCCAGGAAAGTCATTTAAGATTTCCCTCTATTGACACCATTTTCTTCACTGTTATTTTACTGCCTCCCCACCCTAATCTTTCATGTTAATGTGCCTATCATGTAGGTATAGATCTTGGTTCTTTGTTCAGATACCTATTAAAGAAAGAGGTCTGGGGTGCCGGGGTGGCTCAGTCACTTAAGCCTCTCAGGTCCTGGGCTCTCAGAGTCCTGGGATCAAGTCCCGCATCAGACTCCTTGCTCAGCGGGGAGCCTGCTTTTCCCTCTGCCCCTCCCTGTATATTCATACACTCACTGTCTCTCTCTCAAATAAATAAAACCTTAAAAAAAAAGAAATAGATTTATATAGTTTTCCCTAGAAACTTAAAGCCATTGATAATAAATAAAAGATAGCATTGCCCCATCCAAGGTAAACATCAAACTGTGTTTTAGAGAAACATGTATTTTTTTAGTGTTATTTGGAAGTAATTTTAAACTTCCAAAAAACTTTCTAGAATAGTACAAGAATACGTATAAGCTCTTTACTGAAATTCATGTATTGCTCATGTTTTGCCCCAATAATTTTAGCATTTGGTATATGATTTTTTTCCTAAAAGATCAGAGAATAAATTGCATACATAATGGCCTTTTGCCCCCACATATTCCTAAGAATTAAGATATAAGTGAATATATATATATATATATTTTTTTTTTTTTTTTAAAGATTTTATTTATTTGACAGAGAGAAACACAGCCAGAGAGGGAACACAAGCAGGGGGAGGGAGAGAGGGAGAAGCAGGCTTCCCGCCGAGCAGGCAGCCTGATGTGGGACTCGATCCCGGGTCTCCAGGATCATGACCTGAGCCGAAGGCAGTGGCTTAACCAACTGAGCCACCCAGGCGTCCCTATAAGTGAATATATTTTTTACAAAGTCTTCAAATTTGTTATACTGTTTTGTTCCCCTCAAAATGATTAAAGTACTTTCCTAAAATATGACCTGGAGAAGATCAGGGCTGATGTTTGTTAAAAGCATCTGATAGGGCCACCGTGGGGCGCTCAGTCAGCTAAGTGTACAACTCTTGATTTTGGCTTAGGTCCTGTCTCAGGGTCGTGAGATCAAGCCGTGCATCAGGCTCCACGCTCAGCGGAGAGTTTGCTTCAGAGTCTCTCCCTCTCCCTCTGCCCCTCCCGCTTGTGCACTGTCACTCTAATAAATACACCTTAAAAAAGAGAAGCATCTTATGGGAAGACACAGTTATACCAGCTAAGCTTCAGTTATTACTTTGGAAAGTAGAGTTAGAATGAGGTTCATAAACAGTTATTTTCACAGACACCTTTTACTTATTTATTGAAAATAAGTCACTGTCAGATTTCCAAAGGTGTTGAGTGAACAGAGGCTGATGTCTTTATGGGACCTGAGGGACATTTGTAGTTTGTTAGCAGCATTATGAAATTGTCTTTCTCAAGTCCTTTTGTCCTTTTTGCGTTAGATAATGTTTAAATAGAGCTGAGAAAGACAAAAATCCATCCTTCCCAAGTATTTATCTTCCTGATTTTTTTTTTTTTTGAAGATTTTATTTGTCAGAGAGAGCAAGAGTGAGCACAAGCCGGTAGGGAGGGTCAGAGGGAGAAGCAGGCTTCCCACTGAGCAGGGAGCCTGAAATGGGGCTCGATCCCAGGACCCTGGGGTCATGACCTGAGCCGAGGGCAGATGCTTAACTGGCTGAGCCCCCCAGATGTTCCCTGTCTTGTTTCTTCCTTCACCTTCAGTTACTTCTATTTAGTCTTTCCTTTTTCCCTGCATCTCTCTTCTGATGTCTTCTGAATTTCTGGGCATACTGCTCAGATTTCAGTTTATATGAGAACTTTGAAAGCCATGTAGTGTTGAGGGGTGTGTGGGGTTTTTTTAATCCCTCATTGAAAAAGGGAGGAGTGGCTTTACTCAGTACAGGGAAAAAAAAATTGTTTTTTTATTTTCAGAGTCAAATGACGAGATCAAAGAATTTTCTCCAAATGGCATACATGAAGACGGCTCATCCCAGTATTTGGTAGTGGAAAGAATTCTAAACCAAGAGCCTGAATATTCTAGTTTTAAAGGAGGCTGGAAATGCAAGGAAGATACTCAGATGCAAGGAAATCAGGGCTGTATCAGGCAAGTGATAGTCTCTCCTCAGGGAGCCCTGTCTCAGCACATGGCTGTTGGTACTGTGGAGAGGCCCTATGGGTGTCACGAATGTGGGAAAACCTTCAGTCGGCGCTTTTCCCTTGTGTTACACCAGAGAACTCATACTGGAGAGAAACCATATGTATGTAAGGAATGTGGCAAAACCTTTAGCCAGATCTCAAACCTTGTGAAGCATCAGATGATACATACTGGAAAGAAGCCCCATGAATGTAAGCACTGTAGTAAGACCTTCAGTTACCTCTCGTTCCTGATCGAGCACCAGAGGACACATACGGGGGAGAAACCCTACGGATGTACTGAATGTGGAAAGGCCTTTAGCCGTGCCTCAAACCTCACACGACATCAGAGGATTCACATGGGGAAGAAACAGCACATTTGTCGGAAATGTGGCAAAGCCTTTGGCAGTGGCTCAGAACTGCTTCGCCACCAGGTCACACACACTGGGGAGAAACCTTACGAGTGCCTGGAGTGTGGGAAGGCGTTTCGTCGTTCCTCACACCTCACCCGGCACCAGGGCACCCACACTACCACAACCCCATATGAGTGTAACGAGTGTAGGAAAGCCTTCCGCTGCCACTCATTCCTCATGAAACACCAGAGAATCCATGCTGGAGAGAAGCTCTATGAGTGTGACGAATGCGGTAAGGTTTTCACGTGGCACGCATCCCTTATGCAACATATGAAAATTCATACTGGAGAAAAGCCGTATGCGTGCACCGCATGCGAGAAAACCTTCAGTCGGAGCTTTTCCCTCATTCTGCATCAGATAACTCACACTGGGGAGAAGCCCTATGTGTGTAAGGTGTGCAATAAGTCCTTTAGCTGGAGCTCAAACCTTGCCAAACATCAGAGAACACACACTCTAGAGAACCCCTATGAATATGAAAATTCATTTACTTACCACTCATTCCTTACTGAGCCCAAAGGAATTCGCACCACAGAGAAAACCTAACAGCATATGGATTAAAAATCAAAGACAGAAACAGGTAATGCCTTACTTTGACTTGAGAGGGTTCCTGGAAAGAAGCCTTAAGTGAATATGTTGAATGTGAAGAAGGCAGGTCATACTTGATTCGACAGCCTGGAAAATAATAACCCAGGAATATATGTTGGGAAGCCGGTAGTAGCTGCACGTTCTTTTTGGGATATCCGAAGATGAAATCAGTACCGAGAAGACCTCATCTGGATGGATTCCCTCACTCGACGTTCGTAAATTCCTGCCAGGGAAGGACATGTGGCTGATAAATGGGAGCAAGCTTTTATTTAGAGACCGGCCCGAATTCTGCATCTGCCAGCTCAAGCAGGACCGAGCGGGTGGGCAAGAGGGCACTTTTTCCGGGACACCAGGAAACTCGTAATGAGGCATAGTCCTGCAAATGCAGTGATCTGGCAATGTTTTTGTGTACCCTGCAATATTTATTGAGTTTGAAAATACTCTTGTAAAGAGAAAAAGCAACCCTATAAATTAACTGAATAAAGGGTGACTGCTTTATTTCAGAACTGCAGAATTATACTGGGGAGAAAATTATCGTAAGGAGTGTGGCAACAGCTTAAGAGTTCTGAGAAATCCTCCTGGAGGGAATCGGGGAGGTTTTCTTGGGGGGGGGGGTATTTTTGTTTTAAAGCAAACTCAGAATCAGAAAGCTATGGATAAATATTTTGGTTTTAGTTAATCTGGTCCTGGCAGACTTTATTCCATAGCACATGTCCTTCTGAAAATGCACATGCCACAGTGTTGACCTCAGCAGAGAAGACTAGCATGCCTGTGGAGAGACCCACACGGTCACAGAAACACTTCTCGTACTTTAATGGCTTTAACTTTGAGATAGGGTTTAGATTTACGGTTTTGTGAAGTCATGTATCCTTCAATACGACTAGACCTGTCTTCGCTGGAAGTCAGTGTAGATGAGGTGTGTCACAGGAAAATACCGAGGAAAATTTCCTCTTTTGACCTCGTTTCCGTGGGAATGTTCCTTTTGCAAGCACGCGCTTGTCAGAATAAACCGGATGATGTTTTCACTCTGCATATACACCTTGCCCATTTTTTTAGTGTCCCAGTTCAAGGTGTATCTTGGAAGCATCTGTGCCTCCTTTTAAGGACTGAGCTTGCATTTAGGATAGGAAATGTGCAGTTTGGTATTTGAGTAAGTGCCTCATTTAAGTCTATTTTGTGTATGGGTTTTTTCCTCCTCACTGGGATGTAACGCCTAGCGCTTGCCTGGGAATTTTCTCAAAGCTTCAGTCTCTACCAGAACAGCTCCCTTCCTTTCCTGCCGCGTAGCAGGCATTGTTACTTTTCCTAGCCCCATGTGGGGGGTCTTTGCTGAATACAGATGTATTTATCACTTCAGAGGTTTGTAACATTCAGGGATGTTGCCATAGACTTGCCTCACATGAAATGGGACTGATTGGACCCTGACCAGAACAATCTATATAGGAATATAATGATTTGGAACTATGGAAACCACATCCAAGGTCACCATTCCTCCATTAAGAACCTGAAATTGGGGCGCCTGGGTGGCTCAGAGGGTTAAGCCTCTGCCTTCAACTCAGGTCATGATCTCAGGGTCCTGGGATCAAGGCCCACATCGGGCTCTCTGCTCAGCAGGGAGCCTGCTTCCTCCTCTCTCTCTGCCTGCCTCTCTGCCTGCCTATGATCTCTCTGTCAAATAAAATCTTAAAAAAAAACTCCTGAAATTAGGTATATTTGCTTTCTCTTTTAGGGAAAGAGGGTGGGCTTTAAACTGAATTCCTACTCCAGGTGCTTGAGGAAATGAAATTGGTAGAAGTGGGAAGTGGCTTGCGTTCCTCCCTGAAGGCTTTGCCCTTCCCTGCCACTCAAGCGTGCATGTGCGCGCGCTCTCTCTCTCTCTCTCTCTCTCTCTCTCTCTCTCTCTCTCTCTTTAAGATTTTATTTGACAGAGATCACCATGGGCAGAGGCAGGCAGAGAGAGAGGGGAAAGGACTCCCTGCCAAGCAGAGAGCCCGATGTGGAGCTTGACCAGGACCCTGAGATCATGACCTGAGCCGAAGGCAGAGGCTTTTAGCCCTCTGAGCCACCCAGGCGCTCCTCGAGCTCTCTTTTGAGAGAGGGAAAGTGAGACAGAGCATGAGCAGGGGGAGGGGCAGAGGAGAGGGAGAAGCAGGTTCCTTGCTGAGTGGAGAGCCCCATGCTGGTCTCCATCCCAGGACCCTGAGCTGATGATCAGAGCCAAAGGCAGATGGTTAACCGACTGAGCTGCTCCTAGCTTCTCTTCCTCTGTATTAAGAAGTGGGGTCTGGATCTACAAAGAACCCTAATCTTTTGAAGTATCTGTTTTCTCCCTTTCGTGTAAGCAGGACTCTGTATTTCTAAATCAAATGTGACCCTTACTGGAGCAAGGAAGAATCAAAGGATGATGGAGAAAAAATGAGAAGAGGCCTCTGGTCAGGTAAGTGGGGGGGCAATCGGGCAGGGAGTGCCATAGAGTAGTCCAGCTTACCAATTTACGGCCGAACCATCTTCTCAGATAAAAACTTTCCTTTAAAATCCCCTTCATGCATCATCATTCTGAACTATGTAACTCATCCAAAAGGAACTTTTGCTAATTTGTGGTAAAGATACTTCAGAAAATAAGAACTATTCTTTCATTTATTTATGTATTTGAGAGTTACTTCCTTGAGAGAGAATGCATGCTCGGGTGAGCAGGGGGAGGGGCAGAGGGAGAGAGAATCACAAACAGATGTTCAGCATGGGGATTGATCCCATGACCCGAGTGGAAATCAGGATTTGGCCACTTAACTGACCGAGCCACCCACGTGTCCGTGCTATTATTTGTAATTAAAGTAGATACAGATGATTTCTAGATTATACAATAAGATATCGAGGGACTTGCTACTGAAAAAAATGAATAGCTCGTGGGCGTTTTCATCATACGGTATGTCTCTCATACCACAAAGGTGCTAGCAAGGCTTACACTTGCTTTCTTCCGCTGAATTTTAGCACACAACTCTGTTTCCTCTTTCCATATTTAACAGTGATTTTTTATAAGCTGTAGTGCTTTACTGAAGTAGCAGGAAAGTAAAAAAGAAAGTTGCCTGTTTTTTTTTTTTCTTTTTTAAAGATTCTATGTATTTATTTAATGAGAGAAAGCACAAGTGGGGTGAGGCAGGGAGAGGGAGAAGACCACTGAGCCACCCTGGCCCCTCTGAAAGTTGCCTATTTTTCAAGAGGAAATTCTGTAACAATACCCAGACACACTAAGATATAACAGGAAACAGTAGTAGAAAAACATGGATGATGTTACACTTTAAATCACTTGTAGAACATAGTATTATTTCAGTTCCTATTTGTAATGTTGAGACAAGAAGCAGGTGCTCTGCAGTGTGACCGTCCCCATACATGTGAAGGGGTAGGCATCCTGCTCGAACCTTTGGAACCATGCAATGTAAGATGTTTGTACCTCAGGGCACTTGGGTGGCTCAGGCTGGGGTCCTGGGGTCCTGGGATAGAGCCCTGAATCAGGCTCCCTGCTCAGTGGGGTGTCTGCTTCTCCCTCCACCCCTGCTCCTGCTCTCTCTCGCTTGCTGTCTTGCGCTCTCAGTAGAATCTTAAAAAGAGATGTTTGTATCCCAGACACAGTTTTATTGTGTTTGCATATTCAAGATGTGTGAAATCTAGTGCAACATAAAAGTCATCCCATGGAGACCTTTCTTGACTTCCTTATCTAACATAGATCCCCCATTCTTATCCTAGCATCGTATTTTTTCCCCTCATATTTGAATTTAGCCTACAAGTCAATTTAGATGGGCTTTTTAAGAAGATTTTATTTATTTGAGAGAGAGCAAGAGTGGGTGAGCTAGTGAGCATGAACAGGGGAGGTGCTGAGAGGGAGAAGCAGACTCTGCTGAACAGGGAGCCTGACACAGGGCTCGAGTTCAGGACCCCAGACCATGACCTGAGCCAAACACAGATGCTTAACCGACTGAGCCACCCAGGCGCCCCAAGTCCATTTCTTTTTAAAAGATTTTAAGTAATCTGTACACCCATCACGGGGCTTGAACCCACAACTCTGGGATCAGGAGTCGCGTGCTCCCCTGACTGAGCCAGGTACCCCATTGAAGTCCAAAAACAGCCCATGCCCTTTAGCAATATTTTTCAAATGTCTTTTTCAGAAAGGTTGCCTTTAAAAAACTGGAGATAGATGGGCGCCTGGGTGGCTCAGTTGGTTAAGTGACTGCCTTCGGCTCAGGTCATGACCCCGGAGACCTGGGATCGAGTCCCACATCGGGCTCCCTGCTTGGCGGGAGGCCTGCTTCTCCCTCTCTCACTCCCCCTGCTTGTGTTCCCTCTCTGGCTGTGTTTCTCTGTCAAATAAATTAAAAAAGGGGGCGCCTGGGTGGCTCAGTTGGTTAAGCGACTGCCTTCGGCTCAGGTCATGACCCCGGAGACCCGGGATTGAGTCCCACATCGGGCTCCCTGCTTGGCGGGAAGCCTGCTTCTCCCTCTCTCACTCCCCCTGCTTGTGTTCCCTCTCTGGCTGTGTTTCTCTCTGTCAAATAAATAAAATCTTAAAAAAAAAACAAAACTGGAGATAGAAAAAGTGGTTTTAAAAATGTAAAAAAAATATATATGATACTTTAATAAATAGAATTGATATATCTGGTAACAGTTGAAGCAAATCTATGTATGACTTTGAAGATAGTAAAATAATGCTTTTGAAAATTATTTTCATGATTGAATTGTTTACTTAAAAAATAGAAAGCAGCTCTGTTTACTACATAGAGAACAGACAAGTAAAAGAAAAAAATTATGGCTCAGAAGTCACTAGTAATATAGCTCAGTGAACAGAGATCAATCGAACAAGATGGAGAGCAGAAGTAAGCCCTTCCTTGTGTGGTCAATTAATCTGTGACAGAGAAGGGAACATACAATGGAAAAACGACAGTTTCCTCAGTAAATGGTGTGACAACTGGACAGCTACATGGAAAGTCGCTACTTGGGCCAGTTTCTTTCTTTCTTTCTCTCTCTCTCTCTCTTTCTCTCTCTCTCTCTCTCTCTCTCTTTCTTTCTTTTTTTTAAAGATTTTATTTATTTGACAGAGAGAAACACAGCCAGAGAGGGAACACAAGCAGGGGGAGCGAGAGAGGGAGAAGCAGGCTTCCCGCCGAGCAGGGAGCCTGATGTGGGACTTGATCCCAGATCTCCGGGATCATGACCTGAGCCAAAGGCAGTCGCTTAACCAACTGAGCCCCCCAGGCGCCCCGAGTTTCTTACACCATACACAAACATAAACTCAAAGAATTAAATGTGAGACCTGAAATCTTAAAACTCTTAAAAGGAGACCTAGGCAGATAGCTCTTGGCCATTGGCCGCGACATGTTTCTGGATTTGTCTCCTCAGGAAAGGGAAATAAAAGCAAAAATAGACTATTGGGACTGCATCCAACTGAAAGAGCTTTGAACATCAAAGTAAAGCATCAAGAGAATGGAAAGGGAACCTACTGAAAGAAGATAATTGCATTCAGTGTGTTCAATAAGGGATTAATATACAAGATACATAAAGTACTTGTTCAAGTCAATATCCAAGTAGTTGAATAATCTAATTTAATAATGGGCAGAGAACCTGAATAGCTATTTTCCCAAAGATCTATGGATGGCCAACAGACACAGGAGAAGATGCTCAACATCACTGGTGATCAGGGAAGTGCAGATCAGATCGAAACGAGACCCTACCTTACACCCGTTAAAACAGCTAGTGTAAAAAAAAAGACAGGAAAAACTAGTGTTGGCAAGGATGTGGTGAAACAGAACATCCGTGCATGGCTGGTGGTGACGTAGATCGGTGTGACCGCTGTGGTGCGGAGGTATGCGGGTTCCTCAAAAAATCAGTGGAGGGTAGCTTGCGTAACTCAGGCCGTGATGTGCTGTGAGCCTGATCTCTGCATCAGGATCTGTGCTGGGCACGGAGCCTGCTTAAGATTCTCTCCCTCGTGGTGCCTGGGTGCCTCAGCTGGTTGGGTGTCCAGCTCTTTGATTCTAGCTCAGGTCGTGGCCTCAGGGTCCTGCAATGGAGTCCTGGCTCACTGGGGAGCCTGCATTTCCCTCTGCCCTCCCTCTGCTTATGCTCGTGGGTGCACTGTCTCAAATAAATAGAATCTTTAAAGAAATAAACTGCAGTTCTCTGAACCTGCTCCTCATGGTGGGAGAGCTTGCCGAGTGTGACTCCAGTGCTTAGAAAAACAAAATTTTGATTCATGCTATTTTTGCCTTATACAATCCCTTAAAACCCAGCCCTTGTTTTAACTGAGGCCCCCACTAAAATACTAAGTTAAGAAGAAAAGACATAAAACTTACTGAAAAGTCTTAAGCGTTTAAATGAATACGTACTACGGGCCAAGTATTGGGATAAAACAGCGAACACCTGAGACAAAGTTCTCACCACCTTAGAGTGTAGACAGTGACCTGTACGACGAAACAGGTGTGCCACATGTGGAGGCAGGAGAGGGCTCAGAGCCACGGTGGCCAGGCCAGGAGAGGGCTCAGAGCCACGGTGGCCAGGCCGGGAGAGGGCTCAGAGCCACAGTGGACAGGCCAGGTTACAGTCCAAAGAGGGAGGAAAGAGATGGCATGGCAAGGAATGTGCCCCAGGAAGACGGGAGAATTTGAGCATGGAAGGTCATGTAAAAAGATTTTAGCTTAACGGAATGAAAAAGCCAGTGGAGGATTTAAACATGAACTATGATTTAATGGGCTTAGCGCCGTGGATGGATCGTGCGTGGATCACCCTAGGAGCAGTAGGAACTGATGAGAGCAAGACAGATAAACAATGTTGTTCACTGAAGTATAGAACACCCGGAGGGGAGAGTGGATTAAATACATAATATCCGTATAATTAAATACTAAGCTCGTATTAGAATGAAGTAGGACCATATATATTGGGGCACCTGGCTGGCTTAGTCGGTAGAGCATGCAACGCTTGGTCATGTCATGTTTTCAAGCCCCATGGTGGCATAGAGCTCAGTTAAAAACAAACAAACAAATCCATATATACTGACATAGAAAGATGGGCTTTATTTATTTTTTATTTTTTTGAAAGATAGGTTTTAAAAATAGACAAAAGTATGACTCAATTTTTATAAGAAAATATATGTATGTAGAATACAGTGTGACAATGCCCTCTGTGATGTTAAATTTTTTTTAAAGATTTTATTTGAGAGCACAAGAGAGAATGAGAGAGAGAGCGTGAGGGGGGAGGATCAGAGGAAGAAGCAGATTCCGCCCTGAGCAGGAAGCCTGATGCAGAATTAGATTCCAGGATTCCAGGATCATGACCAGAGTCAAAGGCAGTCGCTTAGCCGACTGAGCCACCCAGGCGCCCCAATGTTAAATTTCTAGGACAATAGAATCTGAGGAGCAAAAGTTTTCCCTTCTCTTATCTAGGACAGAAGTTGTTTACATTTTTTTCTTACGTGCAGGTATTCGTTTTATAATTAAAAACCACTACACGTACTAAAAATCAATAGGATACTGTGGCAGCTGCCTGGAAAGCATGCTGCAACAAAGTGTGATTCCCGTTAGAGAAGGCAGGTGTGAGGCTAT
Organism: Spilogale gracilis; assembly: GCA_004023965.1. Taxonomy (NCBI): domain Eukaryota; kingdom Metazoa; phylum Chordata; class Mammalia; order Carnivora; family Mephitidae; genus Spilogale; species Spilogale gracilis. The sequence goes on from PITA01016571.1 coordinate 11,173, forward strand.
TGCAGGGAAACCCGGGGGAGGTATGCTGGGCAGGCCGTGCAGAGCCCGGAGCTCCCTACACAGACCCCCGCGCCACCTCGCGTATCTCCTCATGCAAGGACCACGTGCTTTGGGATCATTTTCTGTGTGCGGTCTGCTCCTGCTGTCCCCTGGAGGATTGCTAACAGCTACTGAACAAAAGGAACACTGGGTTCCACAGCGTGCCTGCGGGCTCTTCTTTCCAAGCTGTATGTGAACCCTTTTAGACCGAAGTATCCACCATCTTTTTAGAACGTGCTGACATTTAATTTATCCTCCCTTTAATTTTTGTTTTCACTGGTTACAGCGTAAAGTCTCAGCCCACCCCCGGCTCTGATCTTATTTTCTCTCTCAATACTATCACAACCCTCTTTGGTGTTTCTTACATCCCAGCCACAAATCCCAAATTCCTTCACTTCTGGGAATTGTTTACATGGTGCCCTCTTAGATTCCCCTGAATGATAATGCATCTCCTTTATGTCCTTAATGAATTCCCTAAACATTCCCTTCAATTCTTTGCATTCACGTCACCTCTTTGGTTAGGTGTATTCCTAGGCATTTTATTGGTTTTGGTGCAATTCCAAATGGGATCGATTCCTTAATTTCTTTCTGCTGTTTCATTATTGTATAGCAGTGCAGATTTCTGTATATTGATTTTATATCCTGTAACCACTGAATTCGCTTATCACTTCTAGCATTTTTTGGGGGGTGGTCTTTCAGGTTTTCTATAAATAACGAGTTTTACTTCTTACTTGCTGATTTCGATGCTTTTATTATTTTTTTAAACAGGCTCTATGCCCAGCATGGAGTCTGAACTCACAACGCTGAGATAAAGAGTTGTATGCCCTGTTAGATGAGCCCGCCAGGCACACCTGGATGCCTCTTATTTCTCTTGGTTGTCTGATTGCTGTGGCTGGGACATCGGTACTGTGTGAAGTAATGGCCGTGAGAGTGGACACTTCCTGTCTTGTTCCTGACTTGGGGGGAAAGCTCTGTTTCCCCAGTGAGAATGATATTAGCTATGGGTTTTTAATATACAGCCTTCACTATGTTGAGGGTTTTTCATATGAATGGACACTGTACTTTATCAATGCTTTCTCTGCACCCATTGATATGATCATCTGGTTCTTATCCTTTTGTTAATGCGAAATCACAGTATCACATTTGTTTATTGGGAATTTTGAACCACCCTTGCAACCCAGGAAGAATTCCATCTTGATTGTGGTGAATTATTACTTCTTTAAAAATGTACTGTTGGTTTCAGCTTGCTAGTATTTTATTGTGAACTTTTGCATCCATGTTCAGCATATTGGCCTGTAGTTGTTGGTTGTTGTTTTAAAGATTTTATTTGTTTATTTGACAGAGAGAAACACAGCGAGAGAGGGAACACAAGCAGTGGGAGTGAGAGAGGGAGAAGCAGGCTTCCCGCCGAGCAGGGAGCCCGATGTGGGGCTCGATCCTGGGTCTCCAGGATCATGACCTGAGCCAAAGGCAGTCGCTTAACCAGCTGAGCCACCCAGGCGCCCCTAAGTGGAGTCTTTAACTGGTTTTGGTGTCAGGGTAATGCTGGCTTCACAGAATGAATTTGGAAGTTTTCCTTCCTTCAGAAAGTACCTCTTAAAAAGCCAAACTGCACATTACATTTCTGATACTCTGAGGACAGCTCAGGTAACTCAGATACAAGTAAAGAAACAGGTAATTAAAACCAGCCCACCCACTCCTCCTTTCCTTTGCTTGTGGAAGTATCTTCTTCGAGCTAACATTAATACTTTCGTTTGGTGCTCCAGACACCTCCAACCCGCTCTCAGAAACTTCGTATTATCGACTGTCTCTCCTTAGCCCATATATAATCTCTCCATAATGAGTACATTACGTAAGGGTTTACACATGTTCTAGCCTCTCATTTTTTCAAAAGATTTTATTTATTTATTTGACAGAGAGAAACACAGCTAGAGAGAGGGAACACAAGCAGGGGGAGTGAGAGAGGGAGAAGCAGGCTTCCCGCCGAGCAGGGAGCCCGATGTGGGGCTCGATCCCGGGTCTCCAGGATCATGACCTGAGCCGAAGGCAGTCGCTCAACCAACTGAGCTACCCAGGTGCCCCTAGTCTCTCATTTTTTAAAATATTTATCCATTTGAGAGAGAAGAGTCCCAAGCAGACTGTGCACCAAGTGCTGAGCTCCACGTGGGGTTTGATCTCATGACCCCAAGATCATGACTTGAGCTGAAACCAAGAGTCGGTCACTCAACCAGCTGAGCCACCCAGGCAGCCCGAGTTTCTCACTGTTTTAAAAATATCTTGCCTTGACCGAATCTCTCTTGTTACTTCCCTTTTTCTCATGTTCAAACTTGTCTGTAGTCAGTCTTTGCTTATGTTATTGATTACCAAACTCATCCCAGCGTGCCATCCATCCTCAACATTATTTCCAGCTAAGGTCGACGATACTCTTCCTGTCGCTCTGTGGAATGTTCACTTTTTTTTTTCTTAAAGATTTTTATTTATTTATTTGACAGAGAGAAACAGCTAGAGAGGGAACACAAGCAGGGGGAGTGAGAGAGGGAGAAGCAGGCTTCCCGCCGAGCAGGGAGCCCAATGTGGGGCTCGATCCCAGGTCTCCAGGATCATGACCCGAGCTGAAGGCAGTCGCTCAACCAACTGAGCCACCCAGGCGCCCCATGTATGTTCACTTTTTAAGACTTCACTGAATTTGACCTCTAAGGAGCATTTAGAAGCACAACTTTATCCTCCTTCTTGAGACACTAGTTTGCCTTGGTTTGGCAAGACTCCTGTTTATGGCTCTCCTCTCACCTGCTAAGATTCCTTTGCTAAGACTGCCTTTAAATACAGCAGGTCTTCATGGTTGTGGTAGACATTGTCCTTTTCCACCACGCATTTCCCCTCGGCAGCCTTAGTGTCCTCCACAAGACCTACTGCAGTCCATCTACGGAGGCTGCTAAAGTCGCATCTCCGCCCTGCACACCTCCTCAGGTTCACAACTGCAGCACATCAGCCAGTGCATCTGCATGTTTCCCGACTCTATAAAGGTATCACGACTAAATCTGCACCTACTGCCTCTTTCTTCCATCAGAGGTTCTTTCTATGTTTTGTTTCTTAGTAAATTAGAGCGAAGCTGGTCAGTATCTGTAAGACCAAGCAGCAAAATCTCTGGGGCTGCTTTCAGCAACTAAAACTGGTAACTTCCCCTCTCTGAAAACTCTCTGGGTTTCCAGTACCTCCAACATTGGGATTTCCCTGCTCCACTGATCACTTGGCTTTGGTGACCCTGCATCCATCATTATTTCTAGCCTAAGCCCAGATGTTCTGTCAACATACTTTCATCCCTCCCTTCTCTATGTTCCCATCCAAATATATGCTTCCAACAAATATTTACACCCCTCTTGGTATTTTTCTTTTTTAAAAAAACAAGGTTACTGTGTGGACTGTAAGCATGTGCTTTTAACATCAGTAAGCTTACTTTTCTCACATAAAAATACCCAATATCAGTGGCACAGTTCTGGAACAGCTATTTGAAGAGGTCACTGAGGAAGCAGGATCTCCTTTTTACCATCCTTAGGCCGTGGGTGTCATTTTCATGATCACAGGCAGCTCCTCCAGCTCCAGGAGTGGAAAACAAAGGGAAAAGAATGGGGAAGCAGAGAGGTAAAGTGCAAAAGGCAAAGAGAAGAAACCCCACAGGCCTGTTCCCAGTGATACCGTCTTGATTACTCATGAACGAGGATTATGGCTACAGTTGGCTGCAGGGACACCGAGAGGAGTTTTATGACTGGACACACTGCGAATGTGAGCTAGAATGGGGTTGTCAACAGGGACGGAGGTGCTAGCTG